>QXEO01000041.1:925847-1213822 GCA_007115705.1 Dactylis glomerata | reverse complement strand
CAAGGGCTCAAAGTAGGGTAGTCAAACAGATTTCCTAGATCATCTTTTCCTTCTCTTTTTCTTTCTTATTTTTATTTCTGGTTGCTTTGGTTCTTATAATCTTTCTCAATTGATTCTGTTGGTTCACTTAGAATTAACTAGACAATACACAATCAAAAACAACACACATGAAATCATAGAATACATAGAGTAGAAAATACATGTATGCATACAATAATAGATAAAAAGTTTTATTTGGGTCCAATTTTTGACTCTTTATTTAATAAGACTTGGGTTACAAATTCTGGGTTGTTACAATTGTATAATAAGAGTTAGGCCCAAATATAGATATAGTCGAAATACGAGTTGATATCGTATACAGACATTGTAATTTGTATTGAACCCGACCGGATCCTCAAGACCTGGCCATCTATATATAGGGGCCCGGAGAGGCCGGCCAGGGACAGATTGAGACTGAGCCAATTAATTACTAGATTATTTGTGACGCACACATCAAGTTTCACCTTGTTTGTCTGAACCTTACCTTTGAGTTCATCTGACGCCATCTTCCCCCGATCCTAAGTTCTTCATCTAGGACATTTGTCGAGTTAACCCTCGTCAATAGGTGAAGGAAATATGCCCTAGAGGCAATAATAATATTGTTATTATCATATTTCTTGTTCATGATAATGTTTATACTCCATGCTATAATTGTATTAAGCGGAAACATTAATACTTGTGTGGTTTATGAACAACACCGTGTCCCTAGTACGCCTCTACTAGACTAGCTCATTGATTAATGATGGTTAAGGTTTCCTAACCATAGACATGAGTTGTCGATTAATAATGAGGTCATGTCATTAGGAGAATGATGTGATGGACAGACCCAAATAAAGCACATCAATTAGATCGTGTCATTGTGTTCATCTTTGCAAAGCTTTTTCCTATGTCAAGTATTGTATTCCTATGCAAGGGTGATCATAAAGGTGTCTCTTAGGTGATCGGAAAGTACTTGTTGGGTTGTATGTATCGAGATGGAATTTGTCCCTCCTGAGTCGGAGAGATATACTTTGGGCCCACTCAGTAATCGATATCAACACCGCTTGCAAGCACGTGGTTAAGGAGTTAATCACAAAGTGATATTGGATTACGGAACGAGTAAAGTACTTGCTGTGAACGAGATTGAACTAGGTATGGCGATACCAATGATCGAATCTCGGGCAAGTAAAATATCTCAAGATGAAGGGAATACATATACGGGATTAATTGAATCCTGGCATCCTGGTTCATCCGATATGATCATCGATGAATATGTGGGAGTCAACATGGGTTTCCAGATCCCGCTGTTGATTATTGATAGAAGATCATGTCTGCATATTCTCGAACCCGTAGGGTCACACACTTAACGTGCATCGACGCTAGGATAGAATGGATAATTGGTTATTGAGTTTTTTGTTCGGAGTCTCGGATGAGATCCCGAACATCACGAGAGGTTCCGGAATGGTCCGGAGAATAAGATTCATATAATGGAAAGTAGTTTTTGGGTTTCGGAAAAGTTCTGGACTTTTTTGGTAGAGTACCGGAATGTTCTAGAAAGTTCCGGAAGGCTCCATGGTGGGGCCCACATGCCCCAAAGGGTCCACATGGACCAAAGGGTGCTGCCTACATGGGCCTGGTCGTCCGTGCCCACTTGTCCTACGAGGCCAAGGGCAAAACCCTAGGGTTTTCTTATGGGCCAAGGCAAAGGAAACTTAGGGGGCAAGTTTTCTCCCTGGGGCCACCGGCTTGACTTGGAGGCTAAGGCAGCCCCCTTGGCCGCCCCCCTTGACCTATTTAAAGGGGAGGGGAGGGCTGGGGTGTGCTCACCTAAAACCCTAGCCACCGGTCCAACTGCTGCCCTCCAATCTCTCTCTCTCGCGACTGCACGTAGGCGAAGCCCTGCTGCAGAAACTCTCCACCATAAGCACCACGCCGTCGTGCTGCAGATCCAATCTATCTCTCCATCATACTTGCTGGACCAAGGAAGGAGGAGACGTCGTTGCACCGTACGTGTGCATCTCTCGGAGGCACCGCCACTTGCGGCGTAGGATCGGATCGGATCGCGGGGAGGAGACGGCTAGTACGACTACATCATCCATGTTCTGTTGAACGTTTCCGCTATGCGATTCCTTCAAGGATATGAATATCTCATCTACCTCTCTCGTTGATTACATCTCCTAGATTAGATCTTGGCTTTCTTGTTCGCTTCCGTAGGAAATTTTTTGATTTACCGTGCTGCGAAACCCTTCAGTGGTATCAGAGCTAGATCTATGCGTAGATGTGTTTCACGAGTAGAACGCAACATGCTTGTTGCGGGCGTTGATGTTTTCTGTTGCAAACTTCTATGTTGTGTATTTCTTATGGCGCGGCATAGTGAGATCGAAGCGGTCCAAGCCAACTTTACGCGACCTCGTTCGCGAGACCGGCTCCGCACTTGACATGTGGCTTGTTCCACACATGCGGCTGGTGGATGCCAGTTTCTCTCACTATAGTAGTCATAGGATTTACAACAGATGTTAGCAACCATAATATCACCGTTGTGGCTTTTCGTAGGTAAGAATCGTTCTTAACTTGCTACTCCCATAAGCCACGTAAAACATGCAACAACAAAGTAGAGGCGTCTAACTTGTTTTTGCAGGGAGTGTTTTGTGATATGGTATGGCCACAAGATGTGATGTGATATATGTGATGTATGCGATGATCATGTTTTGTAATATTTCATGACTTGCATGTCGATGAGTTCACAACCGGCAGGAGCCATATGGTTGTCTTTATAATTGTGTATGACCTGCGTGTTAACTTCTTATACGCCATGTAATAGCTTTACTTTATCGCTAAGTAGTTAGCAATAGTTGTAGTTGCTATTCGTGGTGGAGGCAATCATGGTGGAGTGATGGAGATCATGCCGGCATGCACAAGATGGAGATCATTGCGTGGAGATTGGCTATACCATGTCACATAAAATTATATGCATGTGATGTTTATCCTTTTATGTATCTTATTATGCTTTGATCACGACGGTAGCATTATAAGATGATTCCTTACTTAAAGATCAAGATAAAATTGTGTTCTCCCCTCGTATGCGCCGTTGCGAAAGTTCGTCGTGTTCAAGCATCTCGTGATGATCGGGTGCTATAAACTCTACGTTCACATACAACGGGTGCAAGCCAGTATTTGCATATGCGGAGATACTTGGGTTTGACTTGACGAGCCTAGCATGTACAGAAATGGCATCGGAACACACGGACCGAAAGGTCAAGCATGAGTCATATGGATGATATGATCAACATGTTGATGTTCACCATTAAAGCTACATCATTCACGTGATGATCGGTCTCGGTGTAGTGAATATGGATCATGCTTCACTAAACAACTTTGAGGGATGTTGAATTTAGTGGGAGTTCATTAGTAATTTGATTAACTTGAACTAATTATCATGAACTAAATCTTGATGTATTTGCATAAGTCGTTGTAGTCTTTGGCACCGTTTCCCACCGACACTTAGCTTAATTGAGTTAAAAGAACTATAGAATTCTGGATAATCACTTTACGGACTAGTACCATTTAGTTAGAATGTCAAAAGTAAGGATTAAGTCTTATTGCAAACTTTAGCAAACCTCACTTGCTCTATGCGATTTAATAAGTTGTATTAATCTAAGAGCAATGATTCAAGTTTAGCATCTAAGATCATGTTTGCCTCCATGAGAAATTGATCTTCAAAATTGTTTGAGAATCAAAGTGATCTTGGAGCTGAAAGAATTGTTTCAGAAACTAACAAGAAGTGAAAGATATTTGATATCTAAAACTTTGATTGTTTGCAAAATGATTAAGTATAATTTAGTAAAAGAACATATGCTCATATTGTATGAATATATGCGAAGATTGAAGACGCTAGGCGTCCCGATCACCCAAAAGTTTGGGAAACTAATATTATACTTGCATTTGTCCTTAAGAGCTATAGTAGTTTCATCATGAAAGATGTCATGATAGGACGAATGAAAAGGTATTGGCTAAATTGTTTTGCTATACCAAAAGAATACTAAAGAATGGAATCTGGAAGAATACCAATCATATGATGATGGCAATCCACTTCAAAGTGCAAAATCTAAGGCTATTAGTATTTGACTAACATCCTTTGGACTATGTGTCAAATGATTGATGCCACTATTGATGTCGATAGATTCTTCTAAAAGGAGAGGAAACACTAAATAGGATCTGCAAAAATATTTGGTAGAAAAGGAAAAGACTGGAATTGTCCAGCTCAGGTATATAAATGATATACATGTTATAGATGAATTCTTTTGCACGTTAACAATGTAATTCTTGGGTATTCGATACTGATTTGTTGGTATGAAATGTCATACAAAGCAACACAATGCAAGAAGTACAATGGCCTAAGTAACTAGTAAAAGAATATGGTAATGATGCATGTCGAGATACAAATAAAAGTGTTATTGTGCTTCTCATCGACATCAAACCTAGCCTTCAAGATATTTCATGAACTTAATAATTGTTATCTTGTTCTGGTATTATGGGAACAATTGTTGTTCATGTTATTACCGTCTTCCATAATCGATGGATAGATTATTATAAATCTTGTTGGTGAAATAGACATTTATAACACTGATGCTAAAGGTCGCAAGACAAAACGAATTTCACTTATATATGACACCACTGTTTAAGTCATATTGGAAACAAAACATGAAAGAAATTCTATATTGATAGATTTTCGAGTCATTTGATTTTGAATTGATTGACGCTTGTGAGACTTTTCCTAAAGATGATTAAACTCCGTTCATGGGCCATGGACAGAACAAGCGACTAACTAAATGGAGATCGTACATGTTGATGTATGTAGTCCATGGTGTGAAGTCGATCATGGTGTATTTTCTAGTTTCATCAATGACTCGAATAGATGTATGGTATATCTACTCGATAAGATAGAAGTATGAAACAATTGAAATTGTTCAATTTATGAAGTAGAAATTATTGTAACAAGAAAAATTCAAGTTTTTATGATTGGATCATAAAGAAGAATATTTGAGTTACAAGTTTAGCAAGCATCTAAGAGTTAGAGGAATTGTTCCACAAACTTGCATCGTGATAAACACCATAAGAGTATGGAGTTTTCGATGGATGTAATCAAACCTTGTTTGACATGGTTAGATCAATGATGAAATAAAACTACCAATATAATTTGTGGATTATGCTTTAGAGACTACCGCTTTTCACTGAATAGAGCACCATCATAATCCGCTGAAATGACACCATACAAGTTATAGTTGTCTTTTCTTAAATTTTGGTATGCACAGCATATGTAAAATGTTTACAACCAAAATCGGATTAGTAAGTATTTGTAGGTCATCCCAAAGAATGTTGATGGGTATTCCTTCTACTATGAACCCAAACACATAGTGATTGTCACTAAAAGAAGTGAATTTCTTATGAAGGAGTTTTTCGCGAAAGGTTTAAGTGGGAGGAAGATAGAACTTGATGAGGTTATTGAATCTGAGCAAGATGATCAGAGTAGCGCAGCACCAGCAAATGTTCTGGAAGCGGCAACTGCATTCATAACTCACACGTCTACAATATGTTGTAGTCATGGCATCGAAGTTCCTATTTAACCAAGTTGGTCGTAATCAAATAGCAAGATTTGAGGACGAGATATTATTAGATAATAGTAACCAACAATATACAAAGAAGCGGTGATGGGCCCCGACTTTGTCATATGAATTATTCTAGCAACAATCTATTATATTATTAAAACAACTAACAACCAATGGTAGAGATTTATCACGTTAAAACTTAAGATGTACAAACGGTGGAGATTTGATGTCATCTCTACACGCACGACATATTTAGAAAGTAAACGATTGACTGTTGTCCGGCGCCAACACGCACAAGTAATAATCGGATTTATCTCCTGCCTAGAGTTTTACGTATATATGTACGAAGAGACAAATCTATGTGTTGTCTCTCGCGTAGAGTTCCTGTGCTTCACGCCGGCGACGACATAGTAGCGAGCCAGTAATATATCTTTCCATGCAATCAAGGTTCAGGCCACCGCCATGAGTTGGCGACGAAAACAATAACGCAGGAAACGTTCTATTTGACCTTGATTGGTGCAGCTTCCCTCAGATCACAACATGCAGGTTGCGTATAAGAAAATCGAAGGGCGTGCAGCAGAAAACACAACGACATGGTGCGGATACGCCCGCGACAACATAGCAGCGAGCCAGCAATATATCTTTCCATGCAATCAAGGTTCAGGCCACCGCCATGAGTTGGCGACGAAAACAACAACGCAGGAAACGTTCTGTTTGACCTTGATTGGTGCTGCTTCCCTCAGAGACAAATGCAGGTTGCGTATACCAAAATCGAAGGACCGTGCAGCAGCAATCACACCGACATGGTGCGGATCTGGAAACAACAACTAGCATCCCATCTCTAACCTCATCGATGAGCTCAAAGCGGAAACTTCAAGGTCGCTCCGACAAAGCTAGCTCTCGCGTCAAGAAAGCTGAAGAACACAAGGTGCCCTGAATCTGCATCAAGCTCTTCGATGATTCTATGGACAATTGGTGATCTTGGATCAATGGTGACACAAAAAGTCAAACATAGGCGGCGGCAGACGATTTAGTGATCCACCATGTGGCGCCAGTTTGCATCAGTTGGGCTTGATGGGTGGCACAACATGAAAAAATCTACCGATTTTGATGTTTGGTAAATTATAGACAAAACGGCCGGAAGAAGGCAACATATTGCATGAAGAAAACATCTTGAAGGACTTGAGGAGTCATAAAACATACTGCATGGATTAAGTTCCTAGGTGGTTAATATCCGCTGATCGGCCTACGTACATAATATCTCTCTTGAGGATCCGCAACAAAGATAAGAAAAAGTCGGGGTTTTCGGAGACATCGTCGATCTACCAGAACCGCCGAGTCACCAGCTGTGGTAAGTCAAACATAGGCGGCGGCATACGATTTGGTGATCCACCATGCGACGCTAGTGTGCATGAGTTGGGCTTGATTATTATCGGATCACGCCCGTGAACTCAAGTTTATTGTTCACTTTCATCAAATAAATTGTTCGAACTGACCACCCAATGCATGAAGTCGGCGTGCATGAAAGTTCCGTGGTCGCCTATTTGAGCAGCTTGGTTCTGATGGGTGGCACAACATGAAAATCTTCCGATTTTTATGTTTGGTAAATTATAGATGAATCGGCCAGAAGAAGGCAACATATTGCATGAAGAAAACTGCTTGAGGGACTTGAGGAGTCATAAAATTGTGCAGCATGGATTAAGTTCCTAGGTGGTTAATATCCACTGATTGGCCTACGTAATATCTCTCTTGAGGATCCGCCGCAAAGATAAGAAAAAAATCGGGGTTTTCAGAACCACTGAGTCACCAGATGTGGTAAGTCAAACATAGGCGGCGGCAGGCGATTTGGTCATCCACCATGCGACGCCAATTTGCATCATTTGGCCTTGATTATTATTAGATCACACCCATGAACTCAAGTTTATTGTTCACTTTTATCACATAAATTGTTCGAGATGACCACCCAATGCATGAAGTCGGCGTGCATGAAAGTTCCGTGGTTGCCTATTTGCGCAGCTTGGTTCTGATGGGTCGCACAACATGAAAATCTACCAATTTTGATGTCTGATAAATTATAGATGAAACGGCCGGAAGAAGGCAACATATTGCATGAAGAAAATAGTTTGATGGACTTGACGAGTCATAAAACGTGTTGCATGGATTAAGTTCCTAGGTGGTTAATATCCGCTGATCGGTCTACATAATATCTCTCTTGAGGATTCGCCGCAAAGATAAGAAAAAATCGGGGTTTTCTGATGCATCATCGATTTACTAGAACCACCGAGTCACCAGTTGTGGTACTGCGTGCTCGCAAGAAGACATAAAATATCTGGCATCCGAGATGTACGCAAGTTTATTCAAAACCACTTCTTGGTTGGCCTCCCCCTGCATGAATCGTTCGATACACTGCCGATAGTTCAATTTCCAACACAAGAAAAGGAAAAAAGATTTGATCAAAATTCGTTGCATGTATGCATACAAGCTGATTGCACATCCTTCATGCTATGGAATTAGCATGCGCAAAAGTATAAATAGGCTAGCTACTTCACGTGGAGCAATCAGAAAAGAGACATATAGGTGGACGCATGGACGGGGTGAGATTAAGTTGCCAAGAGGTAAGAAAGCAATACACATCTTTAATTGCAAATTTTTCATATAAGATACTAATTACACTTACAATGGAGTTATAGACCCATTAGAATTGTCCATTTGTGGTTATTTCTCAATGACATTACCTTTGAAAAGATACGCCAGATCGATTACAAGTAGTGTACTCAAGGATAAGGAGTGTGAGAAAAATCTACATATTAGTAGCAAAGTTATTTAGGATGGTGTGTCTTAAGTATTATCAACAACATACATACTCAGCGGGTCTTTATTAAAGTCAAAATTAAAATGAATAGCAGTTCCAGCTGGAAAAATAACTGATGGAGACAACAATAAAAGTCAGGCTTTCGACAAGATATAATTTGGCTACATGTTATTCTATATTTTAAAATATCTATCTAACACACGATATTGAAAAACTAATATACTAATAAGATGTAATGAGTACGAATTTGAAAGCACATAATAACTCTAGCCGCGCAAATGCGCGGGCCATCCCGCTAGTTACATATTGAGATATGATAGTTGAATAAACGAAACAACGTTCCTCTACCGAAATGCACACCAAGGACGTGTACCTGACACGACCCAATGGGTTTTGTTGATTCAAAGGTTGCTAGATATGTATGCAAACTTCTATGGTAGAAGTAAGCATAGCGAAGTTGGAATCTTCAATGATGAAAATGTTAAAGTGTTAATTTCATCAAGATATTTGAAGATGCTTGTATTACAAGAAAGTAAGTGGGAGCGCTCAGACATATTTCTAATACTTTATGTGGACGACATATCGTTTATTAGAAATAATGTGTTTTTCTTGATATTGTTAAGTTTTCATTAAAATTAGTTTTTGATGAAAGACTTAGGTAAAACCAGAATATTAAGCATCAATGTCTATACAGATAGATTGAGGCGTTAATATAGTTTTACCAGAGTACATAGATGAAATATTGAATTTGTTCAATATGGAAACAATAAGAACGGTTCTTGTTGCATGGAAGAGGTTGGAGCAAGAATCAATTGTTTTTGACACTTGATGAGTGAAACCGCAAGAATGATTTTATCAATCTTGTATACCATGATATGTAGATCCAGATATGTCCGATGCTCTAAAAGGTTACGAGCAATCATATGATGATCGTTGGACAATAGTAAGAATATTCTTATGTACTTTTGAAGAACTACGAATATATTCTGTATGCAAAAGTGACATATGTTTCATTGCAATGTGTTACATTGGCTTTGTCACATATACAGGTAAAATTTTATCTCAATTTTAAGCTATTTGTTTTGAGTTAGAAGGTGGCACAATAAGATGGAAGAAAGTTCCATGATGACTTGTATGAGTTCCAATGTTAACATTGTGGCGGACACTGCAATGAGGGCTAAGTATATAATCGCTTTAGAAGCGGCATAAAAGATGCAAAGTAGATAGTGATAATCCAACTTATTTGTGGCACTGTCGTCCAGGTCATATTGGTCTAAAACGCATGAAGAAACTCCATTCTGATGGACTTTTGGAGTCTCTTGTTTTTGAATCATTTGACACGTGCAAGCCATGCCTCATGGGCAAGATGATCAAAACCCCGTTCTCCGGAATAATGGAGCGAGCAACGGACTTATTGGAAATCATACATACCGATGTGTGCGGACCAATGAGTATTTCGATGCATGGTGGATATCGCTATTTTCTCACTTTTACTGATGACTTAAGTAGATATGGGTATGTCTATTTAATGAAACATAAATCTGAAATGTTTGAAAAGTTCAAAGAATTTCAGAACGAAGTGGAAAAACCATCGTAACAGGAAAATTAAATTTCCGCGATCCGATCGTGGAGGTTTAGTTCCAAGTATGCTAGTACTATGTAGTTCTATTGTATGACAATAGTGACAACATAGTTTTGGCAAAGAAACAAAGGTTTCATCAGAAGACCAAGTTTATACGATGCCATCGCATACAAGATGAGTAATGTGTGCTGACGCAAAAGAATATGCAAATACAAACGGACCTGAAAGTGTTAGACCCGTAGATAAGGTTTACCACGTGCAACGCGTATGAATAACACCGGAATGCCATGGGTGTTAAAGGCGCAAGTATGACTAGATTATTGACTCTAGTGCAAGTGGGAGACTGAAGGAAATATGCCCTAGAGGCAATAATAATATTGTTATTATCATATTTCTTGTTCATGATATTGTTTATACTCCATGCTATAATTGTATTAAGCGGAAACATTAATACTTGTGTGGTTTATGAACAACACCGTGTCCCTAGTACGCCTCTACTAGACTAACTCATTGATTAATGATGGTTAAGGTTTCCTAACCATAGACATGAGTTGTCGATTAATAATGAGGTCATGTCATTAGGAGAATGATGTGATGGACAGACCCAAATAAAGCACAACAATTAGATCATGTCATTGTGTTCATCTTTGCGAAGCTTTTTCCTATGTCAAGTATTGTATTCCTTAGACCATGAGATAATGCAACTCCCTGGTATCGGAAGAAAGCTTTGAGGTTATCAAACGTCATCCTATGCAAGGGTGATCATAAAGGTGTCTCTCAGGTGATCGGAAAGTACTTGTTGGGTTGTATGTATCGAGATGGAATTTGTCCCTCCTGAGTCGGAGAGATATACTTTGGGCCCACTCGGTAATCGATATCAACACTGCTTGCAAGCACGTGGTTAAGGAGTTAATCACAAAGTGATATTGGATTACGGAACGAGTAAAGTACTTGCTGTGAACGAGATTGAACTAGGTATGGCGATACCAACGATCGAATCTCGGGCAAGTAAAATATCGCGAGACGAAGGGAATACATATACGGGATTAATTGAATCCTGGCATCGTGGTTCATCCGATATGATCATCGATGAATATGTGGGAGTCAACATGGGTTTCCAGATCCCGCTGTTGATTATTGATAGAAGATCATGTCTGCATATTATCGAACCCGTAGGGTCACACACTTAACATGCATCGACGCTAGGATAGAATGGATAATTGGTTATTGAGTTTTTTGTTCGGAGTCTCGGATGAGATCCCGAACATCACGAGAGGTTCCGGAATGGTCCGGAGAATAAGATTCATATAATGGAAAGCAGTTTTTGGGTTTCGGAAAAGTTCAGGACTTTTTCGGTAGAGTACCGGAATGTTCTAGAAAGTTCCGGAAGGCTCCATGGTGGGGCCCACATGCCCCAAAGGGTCCACATGGACCAAAGGGTGCTGCCTACATGGGCCTGGTCGTCCGTGCCCACTTGTCCTACGAGGCCAAGGGCAAAACCCTAGGGTTTTCTTATGGGCCAAGGCAAAGGAAACTTAGGGGGCAAGTTTTCTCCCTGGGGCCACCGGCTTGACTTGGAGGCTAAGGCAGCCCCCTTGGCCGCCCCCCTTGACCTATTTAAAGGGGAGGGGAGGGCTGGGGCGTGCTCACCTAAAACCCTAGCCACCGGTCCAACTGCTGCCCTCCAATCTCTCTCTCTCTCGCGACTGCACGTAGGTGAAGCCCTGCTGCAGAAACTCTCCACCATAAGCACCACGCCGTCGTGCTGCAGATCCAATCTATCTCTCCACCATACTTGCTGGACCAAGGAAGGAGGAGACGTCGTTGCACCGTACGTGTGCATCTCTCGGAGGCGCCGTCACTTGCGGCGTAGGATCAGATCGGATCGCGGGGAGGAGACGGCTAGTACGACTACATCATCCACGTTCTGTTGAACGTTTCCGTTGTGCGATTTCTTCAAGGGTATGAAGATCTCATCTATCTCTCTCGTTGATTACATCTCCTAGATTAGATCTTGGCTTTCTTGTTCGCTTCCGTAGGAAATTTTTTGATTTACCGTGCTGCGAAACCCTTCAATAGGCGCCGACCGTGGGGATCTTGGGTGTTGGAGTCATGAATTTGACGGCTTTTTCGCTTTCATCCAATAGCAACTCGAAGATCGACGGAAACCAGGTCACCTCTGCAGCCGTAGATTTTCAACCTCATCCACCAACCCTCACTCTGATCTTTGCAAGCTTGGATCAGGAGATGGATCTGATGATCGGAAGCCTCAACTTTCACGTTGGGTCTCTGGGAACAAGTCGCCTCTCAGATCCAACAAAATTGGGTCCGTCGACAGGAAAAAACGCATCCGCGGTGATATCAGAATCATCGGTTGGCTCTTCCAGCGAGGTAAACTCGTCGGTCAGCTTCAAGCCAACGAAAAGTATAGAGGAGACAATTGAAGAACTCGATGAAATCATGGAGAACCTCGACTTAGGGAAATCATCGGGTACCTCAGATGAAGGTTCCATCCGAAATCTCGACAGTTACACAATAACGGACTTCACCACCCGAAGCGGCGGTATCTCTGATAGCGACGAGGACACAAGGAGATTAGAAGGGAGGTATACCAACAATATACACCAAATGTGCGTTATAATAACAAAAGCAGCAGAAGATAATGATGGCAGGAACGACACGGTGGCTAACGCGCAAGGTGACAACCCAGAGAATAACCATAGAAAAGAAAAGGAGAAAATATACGTATCAACAGGAGAGTGGAGGATGATCACATCAGCAATCAACCATGGCACGGCAGTACCCGCGGATTCGCAAAGAGAAGTTCTAATGGGATACCAGTATGCCCTGCACCAGCACAAAAAGAAGCTATTACAAGAAAAAAACAAGTTAAGGAGAAGCCGTGAGTCCAACACCGCGTCAAGTAGGCCACAATGGGAAGAATATAGTGGCACGTCAGAATCAAGCGAGGAAAGGCACTGTGAGCCAAAACACAACAGAGGAAGGACAGAGCGGCCAATAAAAGAAAGCCGCACAAGAAACCACAACTCATCATCCTCAACAGTCCACGAGGAGGAAAATATCATACAAGACACACCAGAAGCAGCCCTGGTGGCAGCACAGGCATATCTATTAACTACGCAACCAGAACTCGGGATCCACGTGAAAGCATGCACCTAGCTGGTATAAAAATCCTCAGATTAATCAGAGACGAGTTGAAGCAGAAGTCCTTGGAAAAGGAAGCAGCACGACATGAGCAGAAGGGGAAAAGAAGCCGAAGGTCCCAATCTCCGCAAACCCGAAGATCCAGTTCACCTAGAAGGAGAAATTACAAGGCACAAAGGGAAGACGCAAGGAACATCATTACACAAGCAAGGGTGAATAGGTCATGATATGAGTAGGACGAAGGAAATTACGAGGACGAAGAAAAAGAAATGGGGGCGTTATGCTTTACCTAAAGGGTTCGCAGAATGCAGGTACCCAAAGGGTTTAAGTTGCCGCACGACAAGCAAAAATATGATGGATCATAAGAACCCGAGTTATGGTTGTCAGATTATATTCAAGCTATAAAAATACTGGGGGCTCAAGCGACAACAATGCAAAGCTTGCAGCTACACCTCACCAGCGCAGCACAGTCTTGGTTAAGCAAGTTACCCGACGACTCTATCAGAAGCTGGGGTGAGCTAGAAAGTCAATTCACAAGTAATTTCTGCTCAACGTACACGCGACCAACGTCAATAGAAGAAGTGAAATCCTGCACGCAGAAAAGCAGCGAAACGTTGCCCTCATATATACAGCGCTGGCGCATAATAAAAAACTCAGCAGAAAATGTCTTCGACGAGCAAGCAATAGATTCCTTCGCACTAGGACTCTGCAGTTTGGACCTTGTTGAAGAATTGGGAAGGATCAAAACCAGAACGATGTCAGAACTGATGGAAGTAGCGAACAGATTCGTAAATGGAGAGGATGCTTACCACAATAAAAGAGCATGATCACCCAAGCATGATAGATCAGGAAGACACAATAACCAGAGACGCATGACTCGCAACGATGACATCCGCAACACGCGCAATCAAGTAGCCGCAGGGCACATGACAAGCAGTGAAGAAGGAGACAAACACAGAAACAGTGGGTATCATAGAAAGGATGACTCAGGTGGAGGCAGGTCAAGAAACTTCAACCCGTTGCCAGAGGACATCCTCAAGGGATCTTGCCGTATACATTAGGCATATCTTGATGGAAAAAGAGTCTCCAATCACCCAATGAGGGACTGCAGGACGTTTGTGAAATTACAAGAAGCCATGGAGCTTAGCCAAGCAGCTAACGGTGCACTGCCGCCATCCTACAACAAAGGAACAGTAAATCAAGGATACCCAATACACGGTGGTCAGAGTAATTCCCAATCAAAGGTATACATCTCCGTAATGATCCAGCATGTCCCAAAGTCTAAAAAGGAACATAAAAGTATATCCACACAAGTGAACCTAGCTATATCATCACCACCAGCAACCACAGAATACCTGCGGTGGTCCGAACAGACAGTCGGGTTCAGTAGGGAGGACCACCAAAGGAAAGTACCCAGGCCAGGGCACGCACCAATGGTATTGAAGGCGCAAATCGGAGGATACGATGTTGGACGAGTATTCATGGATGCTGGCAGCAGTATAAATCTAATATATGCAAGGTCTCTAAAGGCAATGAACATATCACTGGAGTGGTTGCAGCTGACAGATTGCTCTTTTCACAGGATAGTACCAGGAAGCGCCAATCATCCACAAGGAAGAATAGAACTCGACGTTTGCTTCAGCGACAAAGGAAATTTCCAAATAGAAAAGCTAGAATTTGAAGTCATGGATTGGCCTTCGCAGTACCATGCAATTCTCGGACAACCAGCGTTTGTGCGGTTCATGGCAGTACCACACTACGCCTATCTTGTGCTCAAAATCCCGGGGCCCAGGGGAGTCATCATGATCAAAAGAAGTTTTGAAGTCTCAGATACCTGCAACAAGGAATTCAACAAGATGGCGCAAACTTTTGGTATGACAACAGAATAAGAAAGACTCAAAGGTGAGACTGATCATAATGTACTACCCGACGTAGGTTGATCCCTGCGAGATCAGGCTTTCGACTCAACCCAAGATTCCAAGAAAGTTCGAGTTCACCCCACTGCCCCAGCAAAAACAACCTCCATCGCGATGGACCTGGACCCCACATAGGAAAGCGTGCTCATCGAGTTCCTCTGTGAGCGCTAGGAAATCTTCGCCTGGTGTCCTTCAGACATGCCAGGGGTTCCTAGGGAACTCGTCGAGCACGCAATTAATGTGGACCCAAAAGCAAGGCCTGTCAAGCAACCTCTCCGATGATTCGACGAACCGAAGCGCAAAGCAATAGCAGCTGAGCTAGATAGATTGGAAAACGCAGGCTTTATTAGAGAAATAAAAACCTCGACTTGGGTGTCCAACCCAGTGATTGTTCCAAAGAAAAACACAGATGTACATCATGTCTGTGTCAATTACACATCCCTCAATAAGCACTGTCCAAAGCATCCCTTCCCGCTGCCTCACATAGATCAAATAACCGACTCAACTGCAGGATGCGCAAGGCTTTCCTTTCTGGATGCATATTCGGGATACAACCAGATCAAACTGAAAGTAGAAGAGGAAGAAAAAACAGCCTTCATCACACCATATGGCGTCTTCTGCTACCAAGTAATGCCTTCCGGCCTTAAGAATGCAGGACCAACCTACCAGAGAATGATGCAAAATTGCCTCGTTAGCCAAATAGGATGAAACATCCAAGTATACATTGATGATGTGGTTATCACTATAAGAAAAGAAGAGTCCTTGATCGATGACTTGAGGGAAACCTTCGACAACCTGGACAGGTACAAACAAAAGTTAAATCCGACTAAATGTTCCTTTGGTGTTCTAGTAGGACAACTACTTGGGTTCCTAGTATCAGCAAGAGGGATAGAGGCAAATCCAGAGAAGATTCAGGCAATATTAATAATGGGAAAACCAACAAAGTTGCATCAAGTACAACAACTCGCGGGGCGCATAGCAGCACCGAGTCGATTTGTTGCACGGCTGGGCGAAAAGGCCCTCCCATTCTACACACTCGTGAAAAAGACGGATAAAAAATTCGAGTGGACAGAAGAAGCGGACGCAGCATTTGCACACCTAAAAAAAGTGCTCTCCACACCACCGGTGCTGGTCGCACCAAAAGAAAGGGATCCATTATTTTTGTACATCGCTGCCACACATCAGGTGGTAAGCACGGTACTGGTTGTCGAACAAAATGAAGAGGGGAAAGCACACAGAGTCCAGCAGCCGGTGTTTTCTCAGTGAAGTACTATCACCATCGAAACAGCATTACCCGCACTACCAAAAGCTCGCGTACAACATATTCACGACAACACAAAAATTGCGACATTATTTTGCAGTTCATCCAATAATAGTGGTTAACGAAGCCCCACTATCAAACATACTAAACAACCCTGAAGCAACATGACGTGTATCCTTATGGGGAATCGAACTTTCCCCCTTGGACATCACGTATGAGAAAAGTAAGACCATCAAATCTCAAGTTTTGCCAGATTTTACAGCAGAGTGGCTAGAGCTACAAAACACAGGACCACCCGATTGGTCAAGTGTCGTGGTATTTTGAGGATAGTAGCCATGGGGATGGCTTAACGGAGGGACTCGATGATGTGCAACGACGGGTCTGGCTCGAGATTGGGTAGCTATGACACGAGCACTTACCCAGGTTCAGGGCCCTCCACGCCGAAGGTAAAACCCCTACTTCATGCCTTGTTGTTTATTCTCTACACACGGTGGCTTACAAGGCTCCTAGAGGTGTATTGTATAGAGGTAGAAGAAGAAGAGTTTGATCTCTCTATTCTAAGGGTCCAGGCCCCCTTATATAGGCAGGGGCCTGGTTACAGTTTAGTGTCCGGGTGCCCGGCTGCCGGCTCCCCCGTGGCTGTGGTCTTGGCGTGGGCCCCGCCATCCTCTGGCCCTCTGCCCGGGCGCAGGCCACTTTATATAGCGCCTTTTACCCTTGGATAGGCATATTCAGAGCATATGCCTCTTGTCTGCCTCGGATCCTTTCGTGGCGGAGGGTCTTGCCCGTTGTGGTTGGTGGAGGCCGAGTGTGGCTGGCGTCATGCTGGTCTCCAGCCTCTGTCGATCTTGTTGGGTCCATGTTGCCTTTAATAAAGCATTTGTTAGAGGTTTTCATTGTCTTCGTCGACTCGGACCTCCGGTGGTGAAGATGCCAGCCGGCTGCTGGCGCAGCCGCCCCTTCGGTTGAAGCTGGCACCCCCTCGCTGGAAGTCGCAGTGATCCCTGGCATGTCAGCCAGCAGATGGCTCTGCCCTTGGCCTACCCAGATAGTCATCCCCACGACACTAACCCCCGAAACTGACAAAGTCTCATGGGATAGCATGGGGCTTCGGCGGGTTCTATTCCTCACTGCAGTTAACTCGCATCTGTAGAAGTCCCAGGATCTCTCGTACGGTTTGAAGGTTGTCGTTCCTGAGGTCCAGTCTCGGAGAATTCTGCCGGCCGTCTCGGGACGTGCCGGCTCCAAAACCGAACCAGCTCGAGGCTGTTCTGCAGCCGCTAGCCGGTGCATGGCTCCTTGGAACTTGAGCCTCTCGAAGTCTGAACCCACACTGTGACTGGCCTGAGCGCCACAACGTAACGTCCCATCGCCTGCCGTCGCTTGGACTTTC
This sequence comes from Dactylis glomerata, assembly GCA_007115705.1. Classification (NCBI taxonomy): domain Eukaryota; kingdom Viridiplantae; phylum Streptophyta; class Magnoliopsida; order Poales; family Poaceae; genus Dactylis; species Dactylis glomerata. Next base: position 1,196,069 of record QXEO01000041.1, on the reverse strand, counting down.
GTGGCGACCGTAATGATTCCCTTCTCCCGAAATGCCATGTGGCATTCATGGGCGGCATGTCTCCTCGGTTCCTAGCCCACGATTCTTTGTGGCAACCGCGGCGGTTGCCTTTCCGAAAGCATATGTGGCGTGGAATGAGGGGGGGCAGTTGCCGAAGCGTCGGGCACAACTGATCCCACCACCGGTTCCTCCCCCGCCTCGCTTCTCTTTAAATGTCCGGGCTGCTCGAGGGAGAGGGTTCACTTCACCACTCGCATCCTCTTCTCCCTCATCCGAGCTCACATCTACCATGTCCGCCACCAAAAGATTCGGCGAAGGAGGCAATGGAGGCACCGAGGCGGCGAAGAAACACGGGCCTGGCCGCCCGCGCGGGAGTAGGAATAAGAAGACCTTGGCTGCCCTTGGGGCGGGCGCCAGGGCCTCCCGCTCTGCTACGGCGGCCATTGCTTCGGCGGGCCCATCGCGGTTCCGTCTGGCTCTCTCGCCGGCGCGTCATCCACCAGCGTACATCTCCATCAATGGGTACACTACCTTCTTCACTCCGGTACTGGCCGGGTGCGGTGACCGCCTCCGCCTGCCCTCCAAGTTCATGGAGGGGATGGAAGGCCGGGAGATTGCACGCACCATCTTGCAAGAGTGCAGCGCCGGTCACGGCGCCTAGTTGACGGCTTGTTGGTAAACTCCAAGAGCAAGGTTATGATGAGCACAACAGCAAGTTTTCCGTCAGTTGTAAGACCAATGTTATCAAACCAGTAGGAGAAAGAACCACACTTCCGAAAGTTGATGCCCGCTAGCTTTGCGACACTCCGGACAATGGCGCCAGGATACTTGTCGGCGTGTAGCTTTTCACTAGCAGCAACGTGAAACCTGCACACAACACAACCAAGTATTTTGCCCCAACTTACAGTGAGGTTGTCAATCTCACCGATTTGCTGTGAACAAAGGATTAAGCGTATCGAGTGGTAAAGGTAATAGTTTGCAAGAATGTAAATAAAGCAAGTAAATGTAAAATGGTAATAGCAATGTAAAGGAATTGGACCGGGGTCCATAGTTCACTAGTGGTGTCTCTTCATAAGATAAATAACAACATGCTGGGTAAACAAATTATAGTTGGGCAATTGATAGAATAAAGCTAGCATACATATGTCATGAGGATCACTATGAGATTCACTCTGGGCATTATGACAAAATACATAGACCGTAATCCAACTGCATCTTTGACTAATAATCCACCCTCTGGATGTCATCCGAGCAACTGTTGGGTATTAAGTTGCAAGCAACAGATAACTGCATTAAGCAAAGTACATAATGTAAACAATGCAAATGTCCTTGGACACAAGAATGTTGTTTTCTCCCTAGTGGCAACAACACATCTGCAACCTTAGAGGTTTCTGTCACTCCCCCAGATTACTAGAGGCATGAACCCACTATCGAGCATAAATACCCCCTGTTGGAGTCACTAGCATCTACTCGGCCAAGATATCTACTAGCAACGGAGTGCATGCAAGAACATAAACAACATAGAGATAACATAAAGATAATAATTCAGCATATCAACTCAACATAGTATCAATATCCATCGGATCCCAACAAACACAACATGTAGAATTACACAAAGATGATCTTGATCATGATAGGCAGCTCACAAGATCTAAACATGAAGCACATGGTGGAGGAGACGACCATCTAGCTACTGCTATGGACCCGCAGTCCAAGGTAGAATACTCACACATCACTTCGTAGGCGACCATGGTGATGAAGAAGGCCTTCGACAGGGTGCCGGGAAGAGCTTCTGGACCCTCCCGATCTCACGTCGACGACGGTGGTGGCTTGCAGTATGTTTTGAGGAAAATTGATCGGGCCTTTAGGTTTTTCCCGTCGAGGGGAATATATAGGCGGAAGGGCGGCGTCAGGAGGTGGACTAGGCGGCCTCACCCCTGGTGGCGCGGGCCAGGGCTAGGCCGCGCCGCCCTAGGGTGTGGCCGGCCCCTGCCCCCTGTCTCATCTTTGGACTTCGTCTCATGTCTGGAAAAATAAGAGGTTCGGCTTTTGTTTTGTCCAATTTTGAAAATATTTCCTGTGTAGCTTTTTTGAAACACAAAAATAGCAGAAAACAGGTTACTGGCACTGTGGCGTCTCGTTAGTAGGTTAGTTCCGGAAAATGCATAAAAACACCATGAAGTGTAACAAAACACAAAGCAAATTGTGTATAAACAAGCATGGAGCATCAAAAATTATAGATACGTTTGAGACGTATCAAGCATCCCCAAGCTTAACTCCTGCTCGTCCTCGAGTAGGTAAGTGATAACAAAAAAATAATTTTTGAGGTGACATGCACCATCACAATCTTGATCAACGAGGTAAAGCATTGAGTACTGAGATCAAAGAACTTAAAACCTGGGCATAAGAGACATAATCTTGACAATAAAACTTAGCAACCATGTTATAACATGAAAAGTAACACAAATGAAAGATCATGAGTAATGAAACATTGAAAGTCAAGTGTGTGTTCGAATCATATAGAAAAACATAGCAAAGTGGTTTTTAGCTTGTCCTTCATGGAATAGCAAAACATAAATGCATAGGACACCTTTAAGTTTAAGAGGGCGACTAGATACAAATAATTTAAGAACAAGCAAAACCATAATCATGAATCAATCAATGATAAACTTTGGGACTATGCACATTAAACTCAAAATGACAACTATGCTCTCTTAGATGATGCATAAAGGTAGAAGGTGGAGACTCAACATAAAAGTAAAAGAAAGGCCCTTCGCAGAGGGAAGCAGGGATTGCAAGTTTTATAAACCTCCAAAAATTATGATACTTACTAGCTTTGAGCTCTCATTGCCCCCATCATAGGCATCTTGAATGGTTAAGGTTAATGTGAGTACAATTATGAAGCATATGCTTAACAAATCATAAGTTGAAAATCTCATGTCCCTTGAAGTACGAATACCCAAACCTCATGCTACTCGACTTAGATCCCAAGCAAGTTCTTGTCATTGTAAGCATACATGTATCATCGAGAACCGCCAACGGGGTACCTCTTGCCCAATGACATGGAACAAGCTCACATCAAAATGACAAGACAAACAGACAATAAACACCTCGGCATCTCTTTTATTTACCATTGGTATAGCTTTTTATTGTGAGATGCATCATCGAATGTCCACTATGGGCATGCTATAAATTTCCACCATGAATGATGCATGGCTTAGATTAGCGGCCCAGGCGTTTCTCTAACACATATACAAACTCCATGAGCTCACAAGATCCCAACTTATTTCACATCGCGAGTATCCATAAACAAAAGATCACAATATCAACAAAAATGAGAGAAAGTGCAATATTGAAAGCTTGCCCCATGACGGCATGGTTGGGCTAACCCCCAACTTACAACTTGCAAGCATAACGTCAACATAAGAGAGCCACAATGTCAAAATTTTAAAAGCAAGAAAAGTAAAGTGTGCCGTCAGGTTCGTGAGAGCTTTACTGACTAATTTTCACATAACACCAAAAAGTTTAATTTGAAGGATAGATAAAAGCAAGTCAAATGTACTTGGAATAACAAATTTTTAATAGGTATGTATGGTGGACACATTGGAAAACTTGGTTTTTGGGAGTTGGATGCACGAGTAGAGCTCATACTTTGTACAAAATGAAGGCTAGCAAAAGACTGGGAGCGACCAACTAAGAGAGCAATAACGGCCATAATCATGCATAGCGACAAAATATCATTAACCGAAGCATAAAGTGGTATCACAAGTCAAAAAACAAATGATCATAGAGGCTATATGGCGACTTGTTAGAGTCAAACATGTTGTAAGCATGCGCCAAGTCAACCCAAATTAAAGCATCAAAGGAGAAAACCACAATAAAATGCTCCCATATAATAAAAACAACGCATGCTTTTTTCAAAGGATTATTAAGCAATCTCAGTCATTTGAGACAAGTCATGCTACAGAAAAAACTACTAAGCATACTATCAAAACGACATAAAGTATGACATGCAAAAGTCTAAGCCGCAGTCTAAACAAGCTCCCATTTGTACCAGTTTTGGCATGAAACTTTTTTCTCTTTTCCAACACCATTGAAACCTTTTTGAGACAACTCTTTTGATGAAAACCAACACAGACCAGTGGTCTAAATACACCTTTATGCAAAGATATAACAAGATCTGAACAAAAATCAAGGCGAAAAACAAAAGCTAAACGCAGTACTAGAAAAAGAGAACACTCATTAAACAATAAGAGTGAAAACTAGAGTGTTCTTGGCAAATGAAAAACGGAGTGTGTCTCCTCCAAAAGAAATTTGTTGGGGTCTAACCATTTATTGCAGCAAACAAAACAAAAGAAAACTGAAAGCAAAAGTAAAGACGCTCCAAGAAAAACGCATAGAATATGAAGCAATAAAAATATAGTGTGTTGAAAGGTGACCTGATTTTTATCGATGAAGAAGGGGTGCCTCGGGGGCATCCCCAAGCTTTGACGCTTGTACCTCTTGGATATTTCTTGGGGTGACATGGGCATCCCCAAGCCTGAGCTTTTGTCCATACTTCATCTCATCTCATCACTCTCCATTCCCTACACTTAAAAACTTCCTTCATACAAAACTTCACACAATTCTATTAGCAACATTAGTATAAACATGATAGTAGATCAACCCTTTTGGTTCAGTTTCAAACTAAAATATACCAACCATTAAATCATAATCTACTGTAGCAACTTTCTCAAAAGTCCCGTGATCAAAAGAACTCAAAAAGAAAGCGATCGAGAGGCAAACACAAATAGGGCAGAATCTGTCACAACAGAACAACTGACAGAGATTGATTTTTTCGAGGACCTTCTGTTGCTCAAATTGAAAAGTGCAAAACTAATGAAAGTTTAGAAATAACCTGGGACATATGCACAAGAAATCGTAGATCAAAAAGATATTCTTAGAATTTTCACAAATTTTTACGGTGCAGCACCAAAATCTGTTTCAGGACAGCAACTTCCCCAAATCTTACCTCCCTCAAATTAGAGGTTCTTCTTGGCACAACAACGAAATAAAAATGATAAGGAGTGGTCATTACAGTAGTAATAACTTCCAAGACTCAAATAAAAGAAAAAGTACTGAAAAGAAAACTTTGGGTTATCTCCCAAGAGTGCTTTTCTTTAACGCCTTTGAGCTAGGCGCAGAAAGTGGAAATCAAGTATTTTCAAATGATGCATTAAGATCAATTACAGAAGTCTTTTCAACAATGAATTGAATTGTATCCAAATGAGTTTTTGAAAATCCCTTATGAACACTCTTTGGTTCACTACTTTCATCAAAAGGGTTTTCATGGCAAATCCAATCAAAATTCTTTTCCAAAGCTTCATGCAATCCTACAAGTTTGCAAGGTATTGGTACTTTGATTTCTTCCTTGTTTGTACCAACAACCTATACACATGAGCCAAGCATATTAAAATGCTCAAAAACTTTCCTAGCTTCAATAACAACATCTCTAAATTCTCTACGCAAAGTCTCCAAAATAAAATCTTTCTTTTCAGAGTCTTCGATATCATGAAGCTTAAGAAACATTTATTGCATAAAAGGATTAAGGTTAACAAACCTAGCCTCCAACATGTGAACTAAATAAGCAGCAACAACTTCATAACTAGGAGCAAGTTCAGCTAAAGATCTATCCTCAACATTTTTATGCATACTAACATGATTAAAGAACTCCTCGATGTTACCTTTCCCTATTATAGAACCACTACCTATTGTAAGGTCCTCCAGAGCATACTTAGGGAACAACATAATGAACTAAAAGTAAAAGTAACGGAATGCAAACTATCAAAGGAACTATTTTTTTTGTATTTTTGATAAAACAATGCAAGCAAAAATAAAGTAAAGCAAAACAATAACAAAGTAAAAGATTGAGCATGAGAGACTTCCCTTGCAGAAATCTTCTTTCTCCCCAGCAACAGCGCCAAAAAACTTGTTCACGGTGCCTAGTTGACGGCTTGTTGGTAAACCCCAAGAGCAAGGTTATGATGAGCACAGCAGCAAGTTTTCCCTCAGTTGTAAGACCAAGGTTATCAAACCAGTAGGAGAAAGAACCACACTTCTGAAGGTTGATGCCCGCTAGCTTTGCGACACTCTGGACAATGGCGCCAGGATACTTGTTGTTGTGTAGCTTTTCACTAGCAGCAACGTGGAACCTGCACACAACACAACCAAGTACTTTGTCCCAACTTACAGTGAGGTTGTCAATCTCACCGGTTTGCTGTGAACAAAGGATTAAGCGTATCGTGTGGTAAAAGGTAATAGTTTGCAAGAATGTAAATAAAGCAAGTAAATGTAAAACGGTAATAGCAATGTAAAGGAATTGGACCAGGGTCCACAGTTCACTAGCGATGTCTCTCCATAAGATAAATAACAACATGCAGGGTAAACAAATTACAGTTGGGCAATTGATAGAATAAAGCTAGCATACATATGTCATGAGGATCACTATGAGATTCACTCTGGGCACAAAATACATATACCGTAATCCAACTGCATCTATGACTAATAATCCACCCTCCGGATGTCATCCAAGCAACCGTTGGGTATTAAGCTGCAAGCAACAGATAATTGCATTAAATAAAGTGCGTAATGTAAACAATGCAAATGTCCTTGGACATAAGAATGTTGTTTTCTCCCTAGTGGCAACAACACATCTACAACCTTAGAGGTTTCTGTCACTCCCCCAGATTACTAGAGGCATGAACCCACTATCGAGCATAAATACCCCCTCTTGGAGTCACTAGCATCTACTCGGCCAAGATATCTACTAGCAATATAGAGCATGCAAGATCATAAACAACATAGAGATAACATAAAGATAATAATTCAGCATATCAACTCAACATAGTATCAATATCTATTGGATCCCAACAAACACAACATGTAGAATTACACAAAGATGATCTTGATCATGATAGGCAGCTCACAAGATCTAAACATGAAGCACATGGTGGAGGAGACGACCATCTAGCTACTGCTATGGACCCGTAGTAGCTAGATGGTCGTCTCCTCCACCATGTGCTTCATGTTTAGATCTCGTGAGCTGCCTTACATGATCGAGATAACCTTTATGTAATTCTACATGTTGTGTTTGTTGGGATCCGATGAATATTGGTGTTATGATTGAGTTGATGTACTGAATTCTATCTTATGTTATCTCTATGTTGTTTATGATCTTGCATGCTCTCCGTTGTTAGTAACTATCTTGGCCGAGTAGTTGCTAGTGACTCCAAGAGGGGGTATTTATGCTCGATAGTGGGTTCATGCCTCTATTTAATCCGGGGGAGTGACAGAAACCTCTAAGGTTGTAGATGTGCTGTTGCTACTAGGGGGAAAACAAAATTCATATGCTCAAGGGCATATGCTTTGTTTACATTACACACTTTGCTTAATGCAATTATCTGTTGTTCGCAACTTAATACTTGTGGAGTTCTCGGATTGATTCGCCACAAGTGGATTATTAGTCATAGATGCAGTTGGATGGCGGTCTATGTATCTTGTTGTAATGCCCAGAGTAAATCTCATAGTGATCCTCTCGACATGCACGTTGTCTTTATTCTATCAATTGCCCAACTGTAATTTGTTTACCCAGCATGTGTTATTTTATCTTATGGAGAGACACCACTAGTGAACTGTGGACCCTGGTCCTATTTCCATTATATTGCTATCACCTGTTTACTTTACTCGCATACTATTACTATTTTCCACTCGATACGCTCATTCCTTTGTTTCAAGCAAACCGGTGAGATTGACAACCTCATCGTAAGTTAGGAACAAAGTATTTGGTTGTGTTGTGTGCAGGTTCCGCGTTGCTACTAGTTGAAGACGAGTCAACAAGAATCGTTAACGGTGCCCTTGTTGGAGTGTTAGTAGGCTAGCAAGCATCACCTTCTGGAGTTTGGCTTTTCCCTACTGGATTCGATAAACCTTGGTTTCTTACTGAGGGAAAACTGCTGCTTTACTCATCATACCTTCCTCTTGGGGTTCCCAACTGGACGGTGATTCACATCAACCATACCGCAACAAGCAACAAAGTTTTCTGGCGCCGTTGCCAGGGAAAAAGAAGACTTCTGCAAAGGGAGTTTCGCATGCACATCCTTTAATTTGTTTTAAGTTTTACCTTACTTTATTTTTACTTGCATCATTTTATCAAAAACACACAAAAAATTAGTATCCTTGATAGTCGCTTTTACTTGCTTTTAGTCTTGTTAGAATGAGTAATCCTGAAGTTGAAGTTCGTACTTTTAAGCAACAAGGGGGAGAAAGCTTGAAAGATGCTTGGTACCGTATTAGCAATTCTCATCATAGGTGCACAAAGAAGCATTCTACCATGATCCTCCTTAGAAATTTTTATGTTGGTATAACTAGTTGGTATAGGTACGTTCTTGATACTCTTGCAGGAGGTAATTTTCTGGGTACTCCCGCTCTTGAAGCATGCACTTTAATTGAAAGTTTAGTGGGAGTACCACCTATTCATGTTATTAAAATTGAGGTCACTTTGGAGGAAGTTTTAGAAAAGCTTAGCTCTTTAGAAAAAAGTTTGCCAAATATCCTTGATAATGCTAGCCACATTAATGAATTGATAGAAAGTATCGGTAAGAGAATCACCGTTTTAGAAGCTAGCACTACTCTTGATAGTCAAAACCTTAGGATTGGGAAACTACAGGAGTCCATGGAAACTTTAAGTTCAATTTTCTCTTCTCTTAAGTTTAAGAAGGAGAAAGCTTTTGGTGGAAAAGAGCAAAAATTTATGTATGTTCCCAAGGTGTCTGTGCCTAAACCGCAACATGTTTTTAAGATTGGTAAGACTTTTAGTTCAACTAAGAGTGACTTGCAGGTTGAATCATCTTCGGGAACCTCTAAAGTGCCTAGTGTGGTAAGTGGTGATCTTGAGGAAGCGGTTAATTCACTTGATATTACTTGATTCACACTTTCTGCGCCTAGCTCAAAGGCGTTAAAGAAAAACACTCTTGGGAGATAACCCAATGTTTTTACATTCAGTTCTTTTTCTTTTATTTGAGTCTTGGAAGTTATTACTACTGTAATGACCTCTCCTTATCATTTTTATTTCGTTTTTGTGCCAAGAGAAGCCTCTAATTTGAGTGAGGTAAGATTTGGGGATGTTGCTGTCCTGAAACAGTTTTCAGTGCTGCACCGTAAAAATTCGTGAAAATTCTCTGTAAATCTTTAGGACCTGCGATTTCTTGTGAATATGAACCAGGTTATATCCAAACTTTCATTAGTTGAACACTTTTTTATTTGAGCAATAGAAAACCCTTTAAAAATTCGACCTTTGTCAGCTATTCTGTTTTGTCAGATTTCTGACAATATTTGTGTTTGCCGCTTTATCGCTTTCTTTTTGAGTTCTTTTGATCACGAAACTTGTGGGGAAGTTGCTACAGTAGTATATGCTTTATATGTGGTGGTTTTGAGTTGAAACCTGAAGCAAAAAGGGTTGATTATATGTTATGCTTACACTAATGTTGCTAATAGATTTGTGTTTAGTTTTGTATGAAGGAAGTTTTCAAGTGTAGGGATCGGAGAATGATTAGATGAGTTGAAGAATGGACAAAACCTCAAGCTTGGGGATGCCCATGTCACCCCAAGAAATATCCAAGAAGTACAAGCGTCAAAGCTTGGGGATGCCCCCGAGGCACCCCTTCTTCATCGGCAAAAATCAGGTCACCTTTCAATATACTATATTTTTATTGCTTCATGCATTATGTGTTTTTCTTGGAGCGTCAGTTGTTTTAGTTTTCAGTTTTGTTTAGTTTTGTTTGCTGCAATAAATGGTTGGACCCCAACAAATTTCTTTTGGAGAAGTTGCCTTGCTTTTCATTTGCCAAGAACACTCCATTTTTCATTCTTATAATTTCAACGAGTGTTCTCTTTTTCTAGAACTGCGTTTAGCTTTCGATTTTTGCATTGATTTGTGTTCAGATCTTGTTATATCTTTTCATCAAGGTGTATTTTTGCCTCTGGTCTATATTGGTTTTCATCAAAAGAGTTGGTTATAAAAAGTTTGAATGGTGTTGGAAAAGAGAAAAAGCTTTATGCAAAAAAAGTGGTACAAGAAGGAGCTTGTGTAGACTGCGGCCTAGGCTTTTGCATGTCGTGCTTGATGTTGTTTTGATAGTATGCTTAGTGGTTTTGCTGTAGCATGACTTGTCTCAAATGACTAAGATTGCTTAATGAGCCTTTGAAAAAAATCATGTGTTGTTTTAATTATTTGGAAGCATTATTTTGGTTTTCTCCTTGATGCTTTATTTGGGTTGACTTGGCGCATGCTCACACATGTTAGACTCATACAAAATCGCTATTGCCTCTATGATCATTTAGTTTTTGACTTTTTATGCCATCTTATGCTTCTTTTAATGTCGCTTTGTCGCTTTGCATGATTATGGCCGTTATTGCTCTCTTAGTTGGTCGCTCCCAGTCTTTTGCTAGCCCTCACTTTGTACTGAGTACATAGTTGTCAGAATCGTGATTCTACGACTTTATGGCCCAAATTGAGTGGAAAGATTCCATGGTTCTACTAACTAGAATCTAAGATTTTACGATTCTTATAGTTATGATCAATGATTTTGCAATCCTACCATAGAGGTTCCGATCCGATTCAGAATCACGATTATGACAACTTTGACTGAGCATGAGCTCTACTCGTGCATCCAACTCCTAAAAACCAAGTTTGCCATTGTGTCCACTATAAATTCCTATGCATGGTATTTGTAAGCCATTCCAAGTAAATTTTCATGTGCTACCTTTGAAAAAAACCCTTCAAAACACTTCTCATTTTGTGACACTGTTTTCAGCTCATGGGGACGTAGTGGTCGGATTTGCTATCTTCCATATTGCTTATTCCAAAAAGAAAAAAAAGAAAAAAAAAGAAAAAAAAGGCACCCCTCCATGGTATGTGAATGTTGGTGGGCACCCGATGGAATCGGTTAGCCATGATTTGAGAAAGGAAAAAAAAGGTGGGGAGGAGTGCCAAGTTTTATAAAAAGAGCACAAAAGTGCCAATCTCTCTCAAAAACTTGCTTCATTTTTGTACGGAAGATAGTAAGAACCCCATTGCCAGTCGTTGACAAAAGCAACCACCTCTCAAAACCCAATTTTTATCTCTGTTTTACAAATGAAAAGCTCTAGCACATGTTTAATCACTGCTTCCCTCTATGATGGGCCTTTCTTTTACTTTTATATTGAGTCTCCACCTTCTATCTTTATGCACCATTATGAGAGAATAGTTGTCATTCTGAGTATAATGTGCATTGTCCCAAAGTTTTCATTGATTGATTCATATTGTTGGTTTCACTTGTTCTCAAATTATTTATATCTAGTCGCCCTCTTAAACTTGAAGGTGTCCTATGCATTTATGTTTTGCTCTCTTATTAAGGACAAGCTGAAAATCATTTGTATGTTTTTCCTTATGATTTGAACACACGTTTGACTTTCATTGTCTCATTTTCATGATCTTTTGTTTGTGTTCATTTTCATGTTATAACATGGTTGCTAAGTTTCTTCTATCAAGATTATGTCTTTCATGCCCATGTTTTAAGTTCTTTTGATCCCAGCACACAACGCTTACATATATGGTCAAGATTGTGTAGGTGCATGTCACCTCAAAAATTATTTCTTTTGTTATCACTTACCTACTCGAGGACGAGTAGGAGTTAAGCTTGGGGATGCTGATACGTCTCCAACGTATCCATAATTTTTGATGCTCCATGCTTGTTTTTACACCATTTGCTTAGTGTTTCATTACACTTCGTGGCATTTTTATGCATTTTCCGGAACTAACCTATTAACGAGATGCCATAGTGCCAGTTCCCTGTTTTCTGCTGTTCTTGTGTTTCAGAAATGTTACACATGAAATATTCTCGGAATTGGACGAAACAAAAGCCAGACGTCCAGATATTTCACGGAGCTTCCAGAAGACCGAAGAGGAGACGGAGCCGAGCCAGAGGGCGGCCACACCATAGGGCGGCGTGGCCTAGGGCTGGCCCGCGCCCCCTGGTGGTGTGGGTCCCCTGGTCCACCTCTGACGCTGCCCCTTCGCCTATAAAGACCCCCCAACGGGAAAAACCTAAACAACCGATCACTTTTCCAGAAACACACCGCGATCCGCCGCCATCATTGACCCAAGATCGGGAGGGTCCAGAAGCTCTTCCCGGCACCCTGCCAGAGAGGGGAATCGCCACCGGAGGTCTTCTTCATCGCCATGCTTGCCTCCGGTGCAATGAGTGAGTAGTCTACCTTGGACTATGGGTCCATAGCAGTAGCTAGATGATTGTCTTCTCTACCATGTGCTTCATGTTTAGATCTCGTGAGCTGCCTTACATGATCGAGATCACCTTTATGTAATTCTACATGTTGTGTTTGTTGGGATCCGATGAATATTGGTGTTATGATTGAGTTGCTGTACTGAATTTTATCTTATGTTATCTCTATGTTGTTTATGATCTTGCATGCTCTCCGTTGTTAGTAGCTATCTTGGCCGAGTAGTTGCTAGTGACTCCAAGAGGGGGTATTTATGCTCGATAGTGGGTTCATGCCTCTATTTAATCTGGGGGAGTGACAGAAACCTCTAAGGTTGTAGATGTGCTGTTGCTACTAGAGGGAAAACAAAATTCATATGCTCAAGGGCATATGCTTTGTTTACATTACACACTTTGCTTAATGCAATTATCTGTTGTTCGCAACTTAATACTTGTGGAGTTCTCGGATTGATTCGCCACAAGTGGATTATTAGTCATAGATGCAGTTGGATGGCGGTCTATGTATCTTGTTGTAATGCCCAGAGTAAATCTCATAGTGATCCTCTCGACATGCACGTTGTCTTTATTCTATCAATTGCACAACTGTAATTTGTTTACCCAGCATATGTTATTTTATCTTATGGAGAGACACCACTAGTGAACTGTGGACCCTGGTCCTATTTCCATTATATTGCTATCACCTATTTACTTTACTCGCATTGTTTACTTTACTCGCATACTATTACTATTTTCCACTCGATTCGCTCATTCCTTTGTTTCAAGCAAACCGGTGAGATTGACAACCTCATCGTAAGTTGGGAACAAAGTATTTGGTTGTGTTGTGTGCAGGTTCCGCGTTGCTACTAGTTGAAGACGAGTCAACAAGAATCGTTAACGGCGCCCTTGTTGGAGTGTTAGTAGGCTAGCAAGCATCACCTTCTGGAGTTGGCTTTTTCCTACTGGATTCGATAAACCTTGGTTTCTTACTGAGGGAAAACTGCTGCTTTACTCATCATACCTTCCTCTTGGGGTTCCCAACTGGACGATGATTCACATCAACCGTACTGCAACAAGCAACAGTCTGTTTTATCTTCGCGAGTCCTTGCAAAAGTCTTGCCGCGGCTGAGGAGAACCCTCAGGACGCTAGTCTTGGCTGCTCTCTTCGCGAATGCCCTTATAAATTTCGATTTTGTGCTTCTGTTGCTGGCCATAATGCGGCGCCGGCTGGATGGACAGCCGGCAGAGGGTTGGAGCTGGCCCGTTTAAGGACCAATTCCCTTTCCCCCTAGCCCCCGAGTTTTGGGGCAGCTGAGGTGGCAGCTGGCTTGAAACTGACTCGCTCGCATATGACGCCTACATCGTGTGAGGCAACTCTCGCCTCGAACCTCTTTGACGTGGCTACCCAGCCTAAGTTTTAAGGATTTTGACAATTGACCACTTGCTAGCCTGCCCTAGCCCGGTCCCCTTAACCTTTTCCTTTATCTCCCCACCCTTCGGCCCTTCTACCCCCAACCGACAGCCTGGTGCCGGTTGGTCTCCCTTGGGCCGACAGCCGAATGTCGGCCTAGGGTGGGAGCATGCCGCAGGGTGAGAAGTAGTACTTCGGTCTATCGGACACCTGACTTGAGCTAATTAGCATGCGGTCAATGATCATTGCCCTCAAAATTTAGTTGAGTGATGCGTTTAACGTTTGCGGTTCTTCCCTGCGGTTTTCCTACGTATGCGGTCTGCCGGTTCCCTCCCAGCCGGCTATCCTAAGCCGGGGGATGGAGGTTAGGCTCGGGACCTGTCCCACACGTGGTACTCATCCGGCTAATAGGGGTTTGATTGTTTTAGGGCAGCCGGCTGCGGCTCGGTGCTCGGAGCCGACTGCCGGTCAAGTGAATAACGCAGGAAGCAAAATGCACGAAGTGTTTTTTGTGGAGCCGGCTGTAACTAGCCGCTCCGTCATCCTTTATTCATTGACAAGCATTCGAAGTACAAGATTTTGCCTTAACAGAAGAAAGGTCTTAAGTGATTGACATTCTAAGGATGCTCTGTCTCCTTGTCAGAATTATCTCCCTTGTTCTTCCTTGGCTCTTGCGCGTCAATGAGGTAGTATGCCCCATTGCCTAGCACCCGGCTGACAATGAACGGCCCCTCCCATGGAGAGGACAGCTTGTGCATGACTTTGGTGTTTTGGACCAGCCGGAGTACGAGATCTCCTTTGCGGAACGCGAGAGGACAAATCTTCCGGCTGTGATAGCGTCGCAGCAGCTGCTGGTAGAGCGCTGATCTGGCCAAGGCCTGCTCTCGTGCCTCCTCGAGGAGGTCGACGCCATCTTCACGAGCTTCTTTCGCTTGCTCTTGCGTGTACTGGATCACCCTGGGCGCGTCGAACTCGATGTCGGTAGGCAACACTGCCTCTGTGAAGGGTTTCGCAGCATAGTAAATCAAAAAAATTCCTATGGATGTGAACAAGAAAGCCAAGATCTAATCTAGGAGATGTAATCAACAAGAGAGATAGATGAGATCTTCATACCCTTGAAGAAGTTGCACAGCGAAAACGTTCAACAGAACGTGGATGATGTAGTCGTACTAGCCATCTCCTCCCCGCGATCCGATCCAACGCCGCAAGTGGCGACGCCTCCAAGAGATGCACACGTATGGTGCAGCGACGTCTCCGCCTTCCTTGGTCCATCAAGTATGGTGGAGAGATAGATTGGATCTGCAGCACGACAGCGTGGTGCTTATGGTGGAGAGTTTCTGTGGCAGGGCTTCGCCTACGCGCAGTCGCGAGAGAGAGAGAGAGAGAGGTAGAGGGCAGCAATTCAACCGGCGGCTAGGGTTGGGTGAGGGGGAGGCTGCGCCCTAGCCCTCCCGTATATAGGAGGCTGGGCGGCCATCTTGGCCCCTCGTCCAAGCCCTAGGGCCGGCGGCCAAGGGGTGGAGTGGGGGGCAAGTCTTCCCCTTTCCCTCTAGAACATTCCCCTAGGGTTTCCCCTTTGGGCTGGCCAGCTAGGCCTTAGGGGCTTGGTGCGCCTGGCCCAAAGTGGCCAGGACACTTCCCCTTAGGCCCATGTAGGCCTCCATCAAGTGGGCCCACGTTGGCCCCACTCCGGAACCTTCTAGAACCTTTCGGTACAATACCGATAAACTCCGAAATGATTCCAGAATCCAAAAACTGCTTTCCTTTATATGAATCTTATTCTCCGGACCATTCCGGAACCTCTCATGATGTCCTGGATCTCAACCGAGACTCCGAACAGAAAACTCATTAACCAATTATCCATTCTATCCTAGCATCGATGCACGTTAAGTGTGTGACCCTACGGGTTCGAGAATATGCAGACATGATCTTCTATCAATAATCAAATGCGGGATCTGGAAACCCATGTTGACTCCCACATATTCATCGATGATCATATCGGATGAACCACGATGCCAGGATTCAATTAATCCCGTATATGTATTCCCTTCATCTCGCGATATTTTACTTGCCCGAGATTCGATCATCGGTATCGGCATACCTAGTTCAATCTCGTTCACAACAAGTACTTTACTCGTTCTGTAATCCAATATCACTTTGTGATTAACTCCTTAACCACATGCTTGCAAGCGGTGTTGATATCGATTACCGAGTGGGCCCGAAGTATATCTCTCCAACTCGGGAGGGACAAATTCCATCTCAATACATACAACCCAACAAGTACTTTCCGATTACCCGAGAGACACCTTTATGATCACCCTTTCATAGGATGACGTTTGATAACCTCAAAGCTCTCTTCCGGCACTAGGGAGTTGCATTATCTCATGGTCTAAGGAATACAATACTTGACATAGGAAAAAGCTTCGCAAAGATGAACACAATGACACGATCTAATTGCTGTGCTTATTTGGGTATGTCCATCACATCATTCTCCTAATGACATGACCTCATTATTAATCGACAACTCATGTCTATGGTTAGGAAACCTTAACCATCATTAATCAATGAGCTAGTAGTAGAGGCATACTAGGGACATGGTGTTGTTCATAAACCACACAAGTATTAATGTTTCCGCTTAATACAATTATAGCATGGAGTATAAACATTATCATGAACAAGAAATATGATAATAACAATATTATTATTGCCACTAGGGCATATTTCCT
This sequence comes from Dactylis glomerata, assembly GCA_007115705.1. Classification (NCBI taxonomy): domain Eukaryota; kingdom Viridiplantae; phylum Streptophyta; class Magnoliopsida; order Poales; family Poaceae; genus Dactylis; species Dactylis glomerata. Next base: position 1,179,642 of record QXEO01000041.1, on the reverse strand, counting down.
TCAGTCTCCCAGTTGCACTAGAGTCAATAATCTAGTCATACTTGCGCCTTTAACACCTATGGCATTCCGGTGTTATTCATACGTGTTGCACATGGTAAACCTTATCTACGGGTCTGACACTTTCAGGTCCGTTTGTATTTGCATATTCTTTTGAGTCAGCATGCATTACTCATCTTGTATGAGATGGCATCGTATAAACTTGGTCTTCTGATGAAACCTTCGTTTCTTTGCCAAAACTATGTTGTCACTATTGTCATACAATAGAACTACATAGTACTAGCACACTTGGAACTAAACCTCCACGATCGGATCACAGAAATTTAATTTTCCTATTACGATGGTTTTCCACTTCGTTCTAAAATTCTTTGAACTTTTCAAATGTTTCAGATTTATGTTTCATTAAATAGACATACCCATATCTACTTAAGTCATCAGTAAAAGTGAGAAAATAGCGATATCCACCGCGCGTCGAAATACTCATTGGTCCGCACACATCGGTATGTATGATTTCCAATAAGTCCGTTGCTCGCTCCATTATTCCGGAGAACGGGGTTTTGATCATCTTGCCCATGAGGCATGGCTTGCACATGCCAAATGATTCAAAATCAAGAGACTCCAAAAGTCCATCAGAATGGAGTTTCTTCATGCGTTTTACGCCAATATGACCTGGACGACAGTGCCACAAATAAGTTGGATTATCACTATCTACTTTGCATCTTTTATGCTGCTTCTAAAGCGATTATATACATAGCCCTCATTGCAGTGTCCGCCACAATGTTAACATTGGAACTCATCCAAGTCATCATGGAACTTTCTTCCATCTTATTGTGTCACCTTCTAACTCAAAACAAATAGCTTAAAATTGAGATAAAATTTTACCTGTATATGTGACAAAGCCAATGTAACACATTGCAATGAAATATTTGTCACTTTTGCATATAGAATATATTCTTAGTTCTTCGAAAGTACATAAGAATATTCTTACTATTGTCCAATGATCATCATATGAATGCTTGTAACCTTTTAGAGCATCGGACATATCTGGATTTACATATCATGGTATACAAGATTGATAAAATCATTCTTGCGGTTTCACTTATCAAGTGTCAAAACAATTGATTCTTGCTCCAACCTCTTCCATGCAACAAGAACCGTTCTTATTGTTTCCGTATTGAACAAATTCAATATTTCATCTATGTACTCTGGCAAAACTATATTAGTGCCTCAATCTATCTGCATAGACATTGATGCTTAATATTCTGGTTTTACCTAAGTCTTTCATCAAAAACTAATTTTAATGAAAACTTAACAATTTCAAGAAAAACACATTATTTCCAATAAACGATATGTCGTCCACATAAAGTATTAGAAATATGTCTGAGCGCTCCCACTTACTTTCTTGTAATACAAGCATCTTCAAATATCTTGATGAAATTAACACTTTAACATTTTCATCATTGAAGATTCCAACTTCGCTATGCTTACTTCTACCATAGAAGTTTGCGTACATATCTAGCAACCTTTGAATCAACAAAACCCATTGGGTCATGTCAGTTACATGTCCTTGGTGTGCATTCCGGTAGAGGAACGTTGTTTCGTTTATTCAACTATCATATCTTAATATGTAATTGTTGCTAGAATAATTCATATGACGAAGTCAGGGCCCATCATCGCTTCTTTGTATATTGTTGGTTACTATAGTGAGAGAAACAAGCTAAGAATGATTCTTACCTACGAAAAGCCACAACGGTGATATTATGGTTGCTAACATCCGTTGTAAATCTCATGACTACTATACTGAGAGAAACTGGCATCCACCAGCCGCATGTGTGGAACAAGCCACACGTCAAGTGCAGAGCCGGTCTCGCGAACGAGGTCGCGTAAAGTCGGCCTGAACCGCTTCAATCTCACTATGCCGCGCCATAAGAAATACACAACAAAGAGGTTTGCAATAGAAAACATCAACGCCCGCAACAAGCATGTTGCGTTCTACTCATGAAACACATCTACGCATAGATCTAGCTTTGATACCACTGAAGGGTTTCGCAGCATAGTAAATCAAAAAATTTCCTACGGATGCGAACAAGAAAGCCAAGATCTAATCTAGGAGATGTAATCAACAAGAGAGATAGATGAGATCTTCATACCCTTGAAGAAATCGCACAGCGGAAACGTTCAACAGAACATGGATGATGTAGTCGTACTAGCTGTCTCCTCCCCGCGATCCGATCCGATCCAACGCCGCAAGTGGCGACGCCTCTGAGAGATGCACACGTACGGCGCAACGACGTCTCCTCCTTCCTTGGTCCAGCAAGTATGGTGGAGAGATAGATTGGATCTGCAGCACGACATCGTGGTGCTTATGGTGGAGAGTTTCTGCGGTAGGGCTTCGCCTACACGCAGTCGCGAGAGAGAGAGGTGGAGGGCAGCAATTTAGCCAGCGGCTAGGGTTGGGTGAGGGGGAGGCTGCGCCCCAGCCCTTCCTTATATAGGAGGCTGGGCGGCCAGCTTGGCCCCTCGTCCAAGCCCTAGTGCCGGCGGCCAAGGGGTGGAGTGGGGGGCAAGTTTTCCCCTTTCCCTCTAGAACGTTCCCCTAGGGTTGCCCCTTTGGGCTGGCCAGCTGGGCCTTAGGGGCTTGGTGCGCCTGGCCCAAAGTGGCCAGGACACTTCCCCTTAGGCCCATGCAGGCCTCTGTCAAGTGGGCCCATGTTGGCCCCACTCTGGAACCTTCTAGAACCTTCCGGTACAATACCGATAAACTCCGAAATGATTCCGGAATCCAAAAACTGCTTTCCTTTATATGAATCTTATTCTCTGGACTATTCTGGAACCTCTCGTGATGTCCTGGATCTCAACCGAGACTCTGAACAAAAAACTCATTAACCAATTATCCATTCTATCCTAGCATCTATGCACGTTAAGTGTGTGACCCTACGGGTTCGAGAATATGCAGACATGATCTTCTATCAATAATCAACAGCGGGATCTAGAAACCCATGTTGACTCCCACATATTCATCGATGATCATATCGGATGAACCACGATGCCAGGATTGAATTAATCCCATATATGTATTCCCTTCGTCTCGCGATATTTTACTTGCCCGAGATTCGATCGTCGGTATTGGCATACCTAGTTCAATCTTGTTCACAGCAAGTACTTTACTCATTCCATAATCCAATATCACTTTGTGATTAACTCCTTAACCACATGCTTGCAAGCGGTGTTGATATCGATTACCGAGTGGGCCCGAAGTATATCTCTCCAACTCGTGAGGGACAAATTCCATCTCGATACATACAACCCAACAAGTACTTTCCAATTACCTGAGAGACACCTTTATGATCACCCTTTCATAGGATGACGTTTGATAACCTCAAAGCTCTCTTCCGGCACTAGGGAGTTGCATTATCTCATGGTCTAAGGAATACAATACTTGACATAGGAAAAAGCTTCGCAAAGATGAACACAATGACACGATCTAATTCCTGTGCTTATTTGGGTCTGTCCATCACATCATTCTCCTAATGACATGACCTAATTATTAATCTACAACTCATGTCTATGGTTAGGAAACCTTAACCATCATTAATCAATGAGCTAGTCTAGTAGAGGCGTACTAGGGACACAGTGTTGTTCATAAACCACACAAGTATTAATGTTTCCGCTTAATACAATTATAGCATGGAGTATAAACATTATCATGAACAAGAAATACGATAATAACAATATTATTATTGCCTCTAGGGCATATTTCCTTCACTCTGCTCCATAGACCAGGAAGAAAGGAGTGAAGCCGACAGAGTGGTTAGGAGTAGTGCGCAAGCTCTAGAGTATCGAGGGTAGCTCTTCGACCCAGTAGCCAGCTGAGCGTTCAAGAGGCTTGACCAGTCTTGGCTTGATGCCGACTAGGATCAGACCATTTGCCTTCTCCACTTGCCCATTGGACTGAGGATGCACCACTAATGCCAGGTCCTGCTGGATGCCCTTCTGGCTGCAGAACTCTGCGAAGACACCCTTTGTGAAGTTTGTCCCATTGTCGGTGATGATGCTGTGTGGGACTCCATATCTCACGATGATCTCGTTGAAGAACTTGATGGTTGACAAGCCGTCGAGTTTTTTGATTGGCTTGGCTTCGATCCACTTGGTGAACTTGTCCACCGCTACCAGGAGATGTGTCAATCCCCCCGCCATCTTGAATGGTCCCAGCATGTCGAGGCCCCAGATAGCGGACGGCCAAGTGAGTGGAATGGTCTTGAGGGCCGCTGCTGGGGTATGCCTATGCTTGGAAAAGTGCTGACAGCCGTTGCAATGCTTCACTAGCTGATCCGCGTCTCGTAGGACTGTTGGCCAGTAGAATCCGTGGCGGAAAGCCTTGGCCACCAAAGCCCTGGAAGATGCGTGATGCCCGCACTCCCCTTGATGTATTTCCTTTAGCAGCTCTAGCCCTTCTTCCGACTCGATGCACTTCTGGAAGATCCCTGACACGATGCGCTTGTACAGCTCACTGTTGATGATGGTGTACGCCTGCGCACATCGTTGGAGTTGCCTAGCTTCTATTTTGTTTGGCGGCAAGTCCCCGATGATGAGGTAGTTGGAGAATGGCTCCGCCCAGGAGGGTATCTCCCGGATGTTGAAGACGCTGGTGACCAGAGGGTCAGCAGCCCCCGGGTCTGTTGATGTGCCGGCTTCGTCCAGTTGGCCGGCTGCTGGGGCCGGCTTGGAAACGGCAGCCCCCAAGTCCTTCGCCGAGCCGGCCACGCTGGTCTGGCCGGCTGCTCCTTCTTGCTCCGAGACGGCAGCCCCTGAGTCCAGCAATGGCGTCTGAGCTGGAACTAGGTCTTCCGGTACATAGATGGAGCCGGATTCCGGTGACGGCTTGATGGAGGGCTTGCAAATTACCTCTAGTGATACTTTGGCTGGAATCTCCTTCTTGGTGGAGCCGATCTTCGACAACCAATCCGCATCATCATTGTTCGCTCTGGAGATGTGATGGAACTCACAGCCCTCGAAGAATCCGCAGAGCTGCTAGACATAGAAGCGATAGGAGGCCATGTTGGCGTCCTTAGCATCCCATTCCCCTGAGACCTGGTGCACTACAAGGTCGGAATCTCCAAAGCATAGGATCCTCCGGATGCCAATTTCCTTGGCCATCTTGAGTCCGTGCACCAGGGCCTCGTATTCGACGATGTTGTTTGACGCGCGGAAGTGGACCTGTAGCATGTAGAGTAGCTTGTCTCCCTTGGGAGAGGTGAAGATGACGACGGCTCCCAAGCCCTCGCTCATCCTGGAGCCATCGAAGTTCATTCGCCAGTATGTGGAGTCCGGAGCCAGTGGCAGGTACTGGTTTTCTCCCCAGTCAGCAAAGAAATCAGCCAGGATCTGGGACTTGATTATCGTCCTAGGCTTGTACTGAATGGTATGGGCAGCTAGCTCAATCACCCATTTAGCCACCCTGCTAGTGGCATCTTTGCATCCAATGATCTCCGAGAGCGGGGTGGTGCTAACCACCGTGATGGGATGCTCCTCGAAGTAGTGCTTCAGCTTCCTGGCCACCATGTACACGCTCTACGCGACCTTCTGGTAATGCGGGTAGTTCTGCTTGGAGAGGGTGAGCACTTCGCTCAGATAGTACACCGGGCACTGAACCGGCAGTTCCTTGCCCTCCTCGATGCATGATGCGTGGTGAATGACCAGCCCGTTGGGAACCCCAAGAGGAAGGTGTGATGAGTATAGCAGGTGGTTTTCCCTCAGTTAAGAAACCAAGGTTTATCGTTCTTGGAGAGGAGAGACAAACGACTGAAGGTGATGCTTGCTAGTTTGCGACAGCTTCGGACAATTTATATATGGCGCCTCGTCCAAGCTTTGCTTGCTAGCTGCAACGCGGAACCTGCACACACACAACCAAGTACCTTGCTCCCAACTTACGATGAGGTTGTCAATCTCACCGGTTTGCTTGAAACAAAGGTTATGAGTGTATCGAGTGGAAAACAGTAAAAGTATGCGAGTAAAGTAAACAGTGCAAGTAAAGTAAACAGGTGATAGCAATATGATGGAAATAGGACCGGGGTCCACAGTTCACTAGTGGTGTCTCTCCATAGAATAAATAACACATGCTGGGTAAACAAATTACAATTGGGCAATTGATAGAATAAAGATAAACGTGATATGTCAAGAAGATCACTATGAGATTTACTCTGGGCATTACAACAAAATACATAGACCGCCATCCAACTGCATCTATGACTAATAATCCACTTGTGGCAAATCAATCCGAGAACTCCACAAGTATTAAGTTGCGAACAACAGATAATTGCATTAAGCAAAGTGTGTAATGTAAGCAAAGCATATGCACTTGAGCATATGAATGTTGTTTTCTCCCTAGTAGCAATAGCACATCTACAACCTTAGAGGTTTCTGTCACTCCCCCAGGTTAAATAGAGGCATGAACCCACTATCGAGCATAAATACCCCCTCTTGGAGTCACTAGCAACTACTCGGCCAAGATAGCTACTAACAACGGAGAGCATGCAAGATCATAAACAACATAGAGATAACAAAAGATAATATTTAGTACAGCAACTCAATCATAAACACCAATATTCATCGGATCCCAACAAACCAAACATGTAGAATTACATAATGGTGATCTCAATCATGTAGGGCAGCTCATGAGATCTAAACATGAAGCACATGGTGGAGAAGACAAAGACTAATAATCCACTTGTGGCGAATCAATCCGAGAACTCCACAAGTATTAAGTTGCGAACAACAGATAATTGCATTAAGCAAAGTGTGTAATGTAAGCAAAGCATATGCACTTGAGAATATGAATGTTGTTTTGTCCCTAGTAGCAATAGCACATCTACAACCTTAGAGGTTTCTGTCACTCCCCCAGGTTAAATAGAGGCATGAACCCACTATCGAGCATAAATACCCCCTCTTGGAGTCACTAGCAACTACTCGGCCAAGATAGCTACTAACAACGGAGAGCATGCAAGATCATAAACAACATAGAGATAACAAAAGATAATATTCAGTACAGCAACTCAATCATAAACACCAATATTCATCGGATCCCAACAAACCAAACATGTAGAATTACATAATGGTGATCTCAATCATGTAGGGCAGCTCATGAGATCTAAACATGAAGCACATGGTGGAGAACACAACCATCTAGCTACTGCTATGGACCCATAGTCCAAGGTAGACTACTCACTCATCGCTCCGGAGGCAAGCATGGCGATGAAGAAGCCCTCCGGTGGCGATTCCCCTCTCCGGCAGGGTGCCGGGAAGAGCTTCTGGACCCTCCCGATCTTTGGGTCGACGGCGGCGGCGGATCGCGATGTGTTCTAGAAAATTGATCGGGTACTTAGGTTTTTTCCGTCGGGGGGTCTTTATAGGCGAAGGGGCGATGTCAGAGGAGGGCCCAGGCGCCCTCATGCCAGGGTGGCGCGGCCCAGGCCCTGGCCGCGCCAGCCCTGCGTGTGGGGCCCTGGTGGCCCCTCTCCTTCTCTCCTTCGGATCTCTGGAAGCTTCCTGGTAAAATAAGACTTCAGGAACTTGTTTCGTCCAATTCCGAGAATATTTCCTGTGTATCACTTCTGAAACACAAAAACAGCAGAAAACAGGGAACTGACACTGTGGCAACTTGTTAATAGGTTAGTTCTGGAAAATGCATAAAAGTGCCACGAAGTGTAACGAAACAGTAGGCAAATGGTGTAAAAACAAGCATGGAGCATCAAAAATTATAGATACGTTGGAGACGTATCAAGCATCCCCAAGCTTAACTCCTGCTCGTCCTCGAGTAGGTAAGTGATAACAAAGAATAATTTTTGAGGTGACATGCACCTACACAATCTTGATCATGTATGTATGCATTTGTGAGCTGGGATCATAAGAACTTAAAACATAGGCATGAAGATATAATCATGACAATAAGAAACTTAGCAACCATGTTGTAAACATGCAAATGAACACAAACAAAAGATCATGAAAATGAAACAATGAAAGTCAAACATGTGTTCAAATCATAAGGAAAAACATACAAATGGTTTTCAGCTTGTCCTTCAAAGAGAGCAAAACATAAATGCATAGGACACCTTCAAGTTTAAGAGGGCGACTAGATACAAATAATTTGAGAACAAGTGAAACCAATAATATGAATCAATCAATGAACTTTGGGACAATGCATATTACACTAAGAATGACAACTATGCTCTCTTAATGGTGCATAAAGATAGAAGGTGGTGACTCAACATAAAAGTAGAAGAAAGGCCCTTCGCAGAGGGAAGCAGTGATTGCAAGTTTTATAACCTTCAAAAATTATGGTACTTACCGGCTTTGAGCTCTCATTGCCCCCATCATAAGCATCTTGAATGGTTAAAGTTAATGCGAGAACAATTATGATGCATATGCTTGACAAATCATAAGTTGAAAACCTCGTGCCCCGTGAATACGAGTACCCAAACCTCATGCTACTTTACTTAGAGTCCCAAGCAAGGCTCTTGTCATTGTAAATATATGCATATCATTGAGAACCGCCAATGGGGTACCTCCATGCCCGATGACATGGATCAAGCCCACACCAAAATGATAGGACAAGCAGACAATGAACACCTCGACATCTCTTTTATTTGCCTTTTGTTTAGCTTTTTATTGTGAGATGCGTCGTCGAATGTTCACCATGGGTATGCTGCAAATTTCCACCATGAATTATGCATGGCTTAGATTGGCGGCCCGGCGTTTCCCTAACACATATACAAACTCCATGATCCCCACAAGATTCCCAATTCATTTCACACCGCGGGCATCCATAAACAAAAGATCACGATATCAACTCAAATAAGAAGTGCAATGTTGAAAGCTTGCCCCATGACTGCATGGCTGGGCTAGTCTCCAACTTACAACTTGCAAGCATAACAACTCAACATAAGAGACCACAATGTCAAATTTTTAAGAACAGGAAAAAGTAAAGTGTGCCTTCCGGTTCGTGAGAGCTTTACTGACCGAATTTCGCATAACACTGGTAAGAGTTTAATTTGAAGAGAAAATAAAAGCAAGTCAAATTTACTTGGAATAGCAAATTGCTAGTAGGTATGTATGGTGGACACTTTGGAAAACTTTGGCTTTTAGGAGTTGGATGCACGAGTAGAGCTCATACTCAGTAGAAGGCGATGGCTAGCAAAAGATTGGGAGCGACCAACTAAGAGAGCAATAATGGCCATAATCATGCAAAGCGACAGAGCGACATTAAAAGAAGCATAAGATGGCATCAAAAGTCAAAAACTAAATGAGCATAGAGGCTATTGGCGACTTTGTAAGAGTCTAACATGTGTGAGCATGCGCCAAGTGAACCCAAATAAAGCATCAAGGAGAAAACCAAAATAATGCTTCCAAACAATAAAAACAACGCATGATTTTTTCAAAGGCTCATTAAGCAATCTCAGTTATTTGAGACAAGTCATGCTACAGCAAAACCACTAAGCATACTATCAAAAAGACATCAAGCATGACATGAAAAAGCCTAAGCCGCAGTCTACACAAGCTCCTTCTTGTACCACTATTTTGCACAAAGCTTTTTCTCTTTTCCAACACCATTTTAAATTTTTAAATACACCTCTTTTGATAAAAACCAATAAATATCAGAGGCAAAAATACACCTTGATGAAAAGATATGACAAGGTCTGAACGCAAATCAAGGCGAAAACGAAAACCAAAAGCAGTAGCAGAAAAAGAAGAACACCCGGTGAAATTGTAAGAAGGAAAACAGAGTGTTCTTGGCAAATGAAAAGCAAGGCAACTTCTCCAAAAGAAATTTGTTTGGGTCCAACCATTTATTGTAGAAAACAAACTAAACCAACTAAGAAAACTAAAACAACTGACGCTCCAAGAAAAACACATAGTGCATGAAGCAATAAAAATATAGTGTTTTGAAAGGTGACCTGATTTTTGCCGATGAAGAGGGGGTGCCTCAGGGGCATCCCCAAGCTTTGACGCTTGTACTTCTTGGATATTTCTTGGGGTGATGCATGGGCATCCCCAAGCTTGAGCTTTTGTCCATTCTTCAACTCATCTCATCATTCTCCAATCCCTACACTTGAAAACTTCCTTCATACAAAACTAAACACAAATCTATTAGCAACATTAGTGTAATATAGCATATAATCAACCTCTTTTTGCTTCAGGTTTCAACTCAAAACCACCACATATATAGCAAATACTACTGTAGCAACCTCCCCAAAAGTTCCGTGATCAAAAGAACTCAAAAGAAAGCGATAAAGTGGCAAACACAAATATTGGCAGAAATCTGTCAAAACTGAACAGCTGACAAAGGTCGAATTTTTGAGGGGTTTTCTGTTGCTCAAATCAAAAAGTGTTCAACTAACGAAAGTTTGGATATAACCTGGGGCATATGCACAAGAAATCGCAGGTCCAAAAGATAAACAGAGAATTTATACGAATTTTTACGGTGCAGCACCGAAAACAGTTTCAGGACAGCAACATCCCCAAATCTTTACCTCACTCGAATTAGAGGCTTCTCTTGGCACAAAAACAAAATAAAAAGGATAAGGAGCGGTCATTACAGTAGTAATGACTTCCAAGACTCAAATAAAAGAAAAAGTACTGAAAGCAAAACATTGGGTTATCTCCCAAGAGTGCTTTTCTTTAACGCCTTTGAGCTAGGCGCAGAAAATTGCGAATCAAGTAACATCAAGTGATGAAGCATCAAGCTCATAATTTGCTCTAAGAATAGAGTCAAAAAGTAATTTATTTCTTTTCCTAGGGAAGTGTTCCATACATTTCTTTAGTGGAAATTGATATTTGATGGTGCCTTCCCTCATATCAATGATGGCACCTACAGTTCGGAGAAAGGGTCTTCCCAAAATAATAGGACATGAAGCATGGCATTCAACGTCCATAACAAGAAAATCAACGGGAACAAGGTTATTGTTAACCACAATAAGAACATCATTAATCCTTCCCAAAGGTTTCTTCTTAGCAACATCAGCAATAGGAACATCAAAATAACACTTTTCAAGCGGTGGTAAATCAAGCATGTCATAAATTTTTCTAGGCATGATAGAAATACTAGCACCTAGATCACATAAAGTATGGCAATCAATACCATTAACATGCATATCAATGATGGGTTCCCAACCATCTTCTAACTTCTTGGGAACAGAAGCTTTTTGCTTCAACTTTTCATCCCTAATTTTCATGAGAGCGTTGGTAATATGCTTAGTAAAAGCAATATTTAAAGAACTAGCATTGGGAGTCAAAGCAAGATTTTGCAAGAACAAAATTACTTCAGATATATTGCAGCCATCAACATCAAAATCATTAAAAGAAGTAGAGCTATCATCTCCTACACTCCGAAAAATTTCAGCACTCTTTTGAGAAAAAGTTTTGGCAGTTTTAGGCTTTTTAACACAAGGAGTGGGAGTTTTCTCTATACCAATCAAAGTAAGAGGATTGCTAGCATTAGGAGCAACATCATTAGAGGTAGTAACGGTACATACCTTCATCTCTCTAGCCATCTCATCTTCTCTTTCCCACCTGGCATGCAATTCCGCTAACAATCTAATATTTTCATCAATTCCAACTTGAATAGCATTAGCGGTAGCAAAAATATTGTTCTCTTTCACATCATTAGGCAACACTTTTAATTTCAGAAGTTCAACATCATGAGCAAGGCTATCAACTTTAGAAGCAAGAATATCAATTTTGCCTAACTTTTCCTCAACAGACTTGTTAAAAGCAGTTTGCTTACCGATGAAGTCCTTGAGCATTACCTCAAGCTCGGAGGGCGCGGCCCTAGTGTTGTTGTAGGAATTACCATAAGAATTACCATAACCATTACCATTGGTAGAAGTATATGGCCTATAATTGTTACTAGCAAAATTGTTCCTATAAGCATTGTTGTTAAAATTATTGTTTCTAATGAAATTCACATCAACATGCTCTTCTTGAGCAACCAGAGAGGCTAAAGGAACATTATTAGGATCAACATGAGTCCTATCATTAGCAAGCATAGCCATAATAGTATCAATCTTATCACTCAAGGAAGAGGTTTCCTCAATAGAATTTACCTTCTTACCTTGTGGAGCTCTCTCGGTGTGCCATTCGGAATAATTTACCATCATGTTGTCAAGTAGCTTTGTTGCGGCGCCCAAGGTAAGGGACATAAAAGTGCCTCCAGCAGCTGAATCAAGTAGGTTCCTTGAAGAAAAATTCAGTCCTGCATAAAAAGTTTGGATAATCATCCAAGTAGTCAGTCCATGAGTGGGGCAATTCTTTATCATAGATTTCATTCTTTCCCAAGCTTGAGCAACATGTTCATTATCAAACTGAGCAAATTTCATAATATTGCTATGCAAGGATATAATCTTAGCAGGAGGATAGTATCTACCAATAAAAGCATCCTTACACTTAGCCCATGAATCAATACTATTCTTAGTCAAAGACAACAACCAATCTTTAGCTTTTCCTCTCAAAGAAAAAGGAAACAACTTGAGCTTAATAATATCACTATCAACATCCTTATATTTCTGCATCTCACATAGCTCAACAAAATTGTTGAGATGAGCTGCAGCATCTTCAGTACTAGCACCAGAAAATTGCTCTTTCATAACAAGGTTCAACAAAGCAGGCTTAATCTCATAAAAGTTTGCAGCAGGAGCAGGTGGTGCAATAGGAGTGCAGATAAAATCACTATTGTTCGTGCTAGTAAAGTCACACAACTTGGTGTTTTCAGGATTGGCCATTTCAGCAAAACGAAAGTAAACAAGTAAAAACAACTACCAAGGATTCTAATTTTTTCTGGGTTTTTGATATAAAACGATGCAGGTAAAATAAATAAAGTAAAGCAAAACACTAACAAAGTAAAGGATGTGCGTGCGAAAAACTCGCCTCGCAGAAGTCTTCTACTTCCTCCCCGGCAACGGCGCCAGAAAAACAGCTTGATGCGTGGTGAATGACCAGCCCGTTGGGAACCCCAAGAGGAAGGTGTGATGAGTATAGCAGCTGGTTTTCCCTCAGTTAAGAAACCAAGGTTTATCGTTCTTGGAGAGGAGAGACAAACGACTGAAGGTGATGCTTGCTAGTTTGCGACAGCTTCGGACAATTTATATATGGCACCTCGTCCAAGCTTTGCTTGCTAGCTGCAACGCGGAACCTGCACACACACAACCAAGTACGTTGCTCCCAACTTACGATGAGGTTGTCAATCTCACCGGTTTGCTTGAAACAAAGGTTATGAGTGTATCGAGTGGAAAACAGTAAAATTATGCCAGTAAAGTAAACAGTGTGAGTAAAGTAAACAGGTGATAGCAATATGATGGAAATAGGACCGGGGTCCACAGTTCACTAGTGGTGTCTCTCCATAGAATAAATAACACATGCTGGGTAAACAAATTACAGTCGGGCAATTGATAGAATAAAGATAAACGTGATATGTCAAGAAGATCACTATGAGATTTACTCTGGGCATTACAACAAAATACATAGACCGCCATCCAACTGCATCTATGACTAATAATCCACTTGTGGCGAATCAATCTGAGAACTCCACAAGTATTAAGTTGCGAACAACAGATAATTGCATTAAGCAAAGTGTGTAATGTAAACAAAGCATATGCCCTTGAGCATATGAATGTTGTTTTCTCCCTAGTAGCAACAACACATCTACAACCTTAGAGGTTTCTGTCACTCCCCCAGGTTAAATAGAGGCATGAACCCACTATCGAGCATAAATACCCCCTCTTGGAGTCACTAGCAACTACTCGGCCAAGATAGCTACTAACAACGGAGAGCATGCAAGATCATAAACAACATAGAGATAACAAAAGATAATATTCAGTATAGCAACTCAATCATAAACACCAATATTCATCGGATCCCAACAAACCAAACATGTAGAATTACATAACGGTGATCTCAATCATGTAGGGCAGCTCATGAGATCTAAACATGAAGCACATGGTGGAGAAGACAACCATCTAGCTACTGCTATGGACCCATAGTCCAAGGTAGACTACTCACTCATCGCTCCGGAGGCAAGCATGGCGATGAAGAAGACCTCCGGTGGCGATTCCCCTCTCCGGCAGGGTGCCGGGAAGAGCTTCTGGACCCTCCCGATCTTCGGGTCGACGGCGGCGGCGGATCGCGATGTGTTCTGGAAAATTGATCGGGTACTTAGGTTTTTTCCGTCGGGGGGTCTTTATAGGCGAAGGGGCGATGTCAGAGGAGGGCCCAGGCGCCCTCACGCCAGGGTGGCGCGGCCTAGGCCCTGGCCGCACCAGCCCTGCGTGTGGGGCCCTGGTGGCCCCTCTCCTTCTCTCCTTCGGATCTCTGGAAGCTTCCTGGTAAAATAAGACTTCAGGAACTTGTTTCGTCCAATTCCGAGAATATTTGCCGTGTATCACTTCTGAAACACAAAAACAACAGAAAACAGGGAACTGGCACTGTGGCAACTTGTTAATAGGTTAGTTCTGGAAAATGCATAAAAGTGCCACGAAGTGTAACGAAACAGTAGGCAAATGGTGTAAAAACAAGCATGGAGCATCAAAAATTATAGATACGTTGGAGACGTATCAATGCACTCCACCACGATCACGACGCTGACGACTCATGGAGTAGCTGCGATGTACAGCAGCATTGGCTCTCGCGAAGCCGGCGCTGCCAGGACTGGCGCTGTGGACAAAGTGAAAGATCATATCGAGCCCCAAGTGTGGTTTTGGTAATTAATGACAATCTCTATAGACTAATGGTTGCATTGAGCTATATGTGTAGGACTTGTCCATAGACAATGCTTGAACCATTTATTGGAGTCAAGGTTGTAAGAAGAAGATTATGTGTTGACCAAGGTATTATTCAAGGAGTGATCCAAAGATTGGTCTTAAGGGAGTTGAGCTTATGTCAAGTGTGTCTTGAAGAATAAGATTGAGTGAGCTCTCATGTGTATCCTCAAGACACCATCATTATGGAGGAATAAGAATTGGCTCGAGGATTGATCAAGTCAAAGTGCAAGTTCAAGATGAGCAACTAGAAGAGAACATATGCTTGAAGCTTGCCATCTATATTGTGATCATGGATATGTGAAGATATGCTTAAAGAGAGTCTCTTCCATAGTAGAGTATGGGGGAGCAATCTGCAAGACTACACCAAGCAAGCTCAATCAAGAAAGGTGATCCAACTTGAGAAGATCAAGATCGTCATTATCGACCTCAAGTGGAATGCTCAAGGCAAAGGTATGATAGTGTTAGGGTTTCTTTCTTACTAGTCTCATGGTTTTAGTTGTGAGACCCGGGTTACAGGATCGGTAGCCGTACTATCAAGAGGGGCTATCGAGTAACTTAATTGTATCCTTCGGAGAGAGCTCAAACCTTTGCATACTTGGCATCATCTTTCTTGGTTCTTATTTGGGTTTTATCCATGTGAGGTTCTAGAGCTTGTGGTTATTTCCATGACAAGCTCTATCTCATCAAAAATGGATTTCACATGAAGCCCTTATTGCATTTTTGATGTTTGGAGGTTTTACCGGTTTGCCTTCGAAGAGAGGTCAAAACTTTCACCATTTGGTTTTATCCTCCTTTGTTGGACTATGATTTTTCTATGTATAAAGTTTTATAGCTCATTGTGGTGATTCCAACGAGCCCAAGATCATCGAAAACGGAGTCCGGATGCAAAAGTTATGGCAGTTTTCGTATTGATGTCCTCTTCCAGGCCGGATAATCCGGGCTGGAAGGGGGGCGGATTATTTGAATAATCCGGCCCTCGAATTTCTGCTAAGGACTTTTGGGCGCGTCACCCAGTAAGGGGGGCGGATTTTTGCCCCGGGGGCCGGATAATCCGGCCTAAAAATCCTGCAATGGCCATATTTCGTGGTGGGGGGAGGGGGCTATAAAAGGCCCCCTTCTTCCTCCTTGGGCTGGGTGGGGTTGCTTGTCTCTCTCTCCTCCATTGTTTTGACCTTAAAGAGCTTGCAATTACTCTCTATTCCTCCCATATTTCTTGAATCTTGTTGAGGGATTTGAAAGAGAAGATCTAGATCTACAACTCCACCAATCAATCTCTCCTCTAAGCGAGGGGAACATCTTGGGATCTTGATCTTGGAGACTTGTGTGGTTTTCCTCCATTTGTTCTTCTTCTCGTATATCTCCATAGCATTAGTTGCTTTGGTGAAATTTGGGTGAGAAGGATTTGAGTACTTTGTGTGCTCTTGCCATTGCATAAGTTGCATCGGTTTGAGTTCTCCCCGGAGATTCGAGTAAGTGAAAGTTTGTGAGCAAATTACTCTTGGGTTCTTGGAACCCTAGACGGCTTTATGGATTTGTGGTGCCTTTGTGGCTATTCTTGGGAGCCTCCAATTAAATTGTGGATACATGCCCCAAGCTTTGTGTAAAGGCCCGATTCCGCCTTCAGGAACCCCTTAGTGGAAGAGTGATCTAGGCCTTTGTGGCGCAAGCTCACATCGGAGAATAGGGTGAGGCCTTTGTGGCGTTGGTTAGGCCTTTGTGGCGATACCACACCCCTCCAACGAGACATACTCCTTTTCAAGGGAGGAACTCGGGAATACATCATTGTCTCCGCGTGCCTCGGTTATTCCTATACCCGAGCTCTTTACTTATGCACTTTACATTGTGATAGCCTCCGTGCTTGAAGTCATTTATATATCTTGCTATCATCTTGTTATTTGTATTGTTTAGCATAAGTTGTTGGTGCACATAGGTGAGCCTAGTTTATTTAGGTTTTGTGTGCTTGACAAAATAAACGCTAGTTTAATTCCGCTTTTGTTCAAGCCATTCGTAAAATTTGATATCGCCTATTCACCCCCCCCCTCTAGGCGACATTTGTGTCCTTTCAATTGGTATCAGAGCCCGGTCTCTCATTTTAGGCTTCACCGCCTTGAGAGCAAAGATGTCGGCTAGGGGATTAGTGCACAATAACACTTTTATATTTGATGGCACAAATTATGATACTTGGAAAATTCACATGCTTAATTATTTTCACGTCATGGACCCATCTATGGAGCGAATTGTAGATGCGGGTTTTTCTCCTCCAAAGGATACTCAAAATCTATATTTAGAGGATGAGAGAAACTTGCATCTCAATGCTCAAGCTACTCATGTGATTGTTAATGCTTTGAGCGATGTAGTTACCTTCTCTATCACGCCTTTTCGAAGCACTCATGAGATATGGACAAAGCTTCAAGAAAAATATGTTGTGTCCAAGATTATTGGGGATGATTGTATTCCTTCCACTTCCGGCCGCGATGAACTTTCATCCACTTCACCAACATGTGGCAAGACACAAGGTAACGATATGGTGAGTGGTGATGAAAATTGTAATGTTGATAGTGAGCTTACTTTTGAGAGTCATTTATCTCTATCTCATTACAATGCTTCATCTTTGGACTTATACACTTCGAGCACCAAAAGTACTTTACATGCTTGTGTTGCTAGTCCTCGCATATCATGTATAAATTGCTTGATGAAACCTAATGATGATATTCTTATTGCATCTTGTTGCCATGATACAAATGCTTCTATTTCCTCTAGTATTTGTGATGCTAACCATATAGAGGAAACCGAAGAGTCTTTAGGCCAAGACAAGGTCTTGAATGGAGCTTCAAGTATTTCTTCATCTTCTTCTTTTCATGGTTCCCACATATGCCTTATGGCTAGGTCTTCAAATCATAATGATGTTGAGGACAATGGTGAGGATGAGGAAAATGAAGAAGAGTATATTGAGTATTTAAATAAGAAGGGTAAGGTGGTCTTTGATGCTTTGCATAACAATAAAAATGTTTTGCCCAACTTCTTTGAAATCATGAGTTGTGCTATTGAGAGCACGAAACTCATTGAGATGAAGGAAGAAAAAATTGATAAAATGTTTTCTCTTGAACGTGAGTATGCCAATGATATCCATGATTTAAAAAATTCTCTAGAGGAAGAGCAAGAGCTTCGGGTCTCTCTTGAGGAGAAGCTTGAATCCATTGAGGAGTCATGTAATGAAATTATTTCTAAACTCACTAAAGAACATGACCTCGCTCTTGCCAAGTCGTCTTCTCCTATTGGTAATGATAATGATGCATGTGCTACTAACTCTACTTCTTGTGAAGCATCTATTTTGAAGGATAATGTTGAGCTAAGAGCTCAACTTGAGTTGCTAACTAGCAAGTACGGGAAATTGGAAGAAAGTTATGAAAAGCTATCTAGATCTAATGAGGATCTTCTAGTGTCCCATGCTCACCTAAAGTTAGCTCATGAGGCTATATCTATAAAGGTAACATCTTGTGAGCCTCATGTGGACACTAGCACTATTTCTCAAAATGCTATATTGACATGTGCTAGTCCTAGTAATTCTTCATCTCATGCTATTGCTAAATGTTGTGATGAATTACTCTCCTTGCCTTGTTGCTCTAACAATGAAGCCTCTACTTCGACTAGTACTTGTGTTGTCACTAACCATGTAGAGGAAATCAAAGAGCTCAAGGCCCAAGTTACTTCATTGAAGAAAGACTTGGAAAATTGTCATGAAGGGAAATCCACACTCAACAAGATCTTGAGTGTGCAAAAATCCCCCAATGACAAGAGTGGACTTGGATTCAAATCCAATAACAAGAACAAGTCCAAGATAAACAAGAAGAAGAAGGGCCAAGAACAAGTCATGAATTTGGCCAAGATTGTTTGCTTCAAGTGCAAAATTGAAGGGCACCATGTTAGATCTTGTCCTTTGAAGAAGAAGCCTCTTAGTGAGAAGCAACAAGGGAAGCGGCCTCAAGTTCAAGGCTCAACCTCGAGTTGAAGAAAGGTCACTTCCCAAGAAAAATTAAACTAATGCTCCCCTTGTGGAGAAATCAAGTGAGAAGAAGGTGAAGAAAAGAACTTGCTACATATGCCCTGAGAAGGGTCACCTATCTTCTTTGTACACTAGTGGTAACTCATCCAACCCTATCATAATTGAGGATGTATATTCACTTTGCAAGGATAAGGTTGGTAATGTTTTTGCCAAATTTGTTGGTACTCAAAGTGGTGTCAAGAAAAGAACCATTTGGGTTGCCAAACCTATTGTTACTAACTTCTTAGGACCCAACTTGGTTGGGGACCAACAAGCCATTACTTTAACAATAGGTGTTGGTGGAGGGCATTGGAGACTTGGCTATATCATGAAGAATTAAGGGATCTACATCCATTATATTGTCTCAAGTCAAGTCAATAGGATTATCTTGTTTATATCATATATCCAATGTTCCTCCTTGCGGTAACATGTATTCAACTTATCTACATTGAAAGTTACTTGCCCCTTTGCATGTGTTGGGTTTTGTACCTTCCATGTGTTTCTATATGTTGTACTTCCTACTTGCTTCATTTTGAGTAATTAAGTATGTGCATGTTGGGTTGCACACCATATACGGTTGTTCTTGTTGAGCCTATTGCATCTCGTTTTATCTTACTTGGCTCTTGTGAGAGATTATTGGACCATCCCATTTTGGGGGAGTGATATGCTTTGCACTTCACAATCCTAAAAATGTGTGTACATGAGGAATACCACTTAGTGTTGATATTTAAAGATTATCTAGTCTCTATATGGTATGTCATTCTCATGAGAAATTCAAATTCTATAATGTCCATTAATCATCTTGTTGGATTTTATTTGGCTCTTGTGAAAATAAATGTTTTATCACATTATGGGGGAGTAATATGCTTTGTGCATACTACAAAACCAATATAATGTGTATATTCGAGGTTGTGTCACATAGTGCTCATATTGTAAAATTTTGCGTCTATGTGGCATGTTTGCTCAAACAAGTTCCAATTTGCCAAAAAAAAATTATTGCTCTTGTTTTGGATCTTCTGTGTGAGATACTTTCTTGGTAGGGTTTTCCTCATATGTGGAATTATACATCGAAGTTGGAAAACCATTTGCTTCAAGTTATCCTAATCATTGCTTTGCGTGATTGTTTAACTATTTGAGTCTATCAAGAATATCATTGTTTGGATGGTGGTGTTAGTTCCTATCGTTTTCCATTTGCTTCTTAGTTGTGAAGATGATCTTGGATTTATTTATAAATACAACCAGGAAATAACTCCAAATACCTCTTGTCCTTAGACAATTGGTACTTTATCATGTGGTATATATATTGATCATCTTTACATTGGCTATTGCTTTTAATTGCCCTATCTCTTGCCAAGAAATGTATTTGTTTTTACTCCCATTGTCTTCCTTGACTCTTGTGATTTCATTTGATTTTGTTAAACTTGTTTTGTGTTATTTCTATGTAGGTAGATGTGATGATCCCACTTGTGTGCATTTTATATTCAAATGCAAAATCGTAAATAATGCACTAATCTTGGGGGAGCTCTCCTATATTTTTATAACACACTCTCTATGCCTATTTCAATTGGTATTGGTTATTGTTGGAAGACAAATCATTTCTTTTTGGTACTTAGTGTGCCATCTTAAAAAGTGTGGAGAGTTTGGTTTGTTTGTTTGAACCTTGCTTTCTTTGGGAGTTGGTTATCTCATTTCTTGTTATTTATTTCTTACTCTTAAAATGAGATATGTCTTTGAGCATGTGTGTTTTAGTTATGCTTTATGCTCATTGGCTTTTGCGTTGTTCACTTGGTGAACTTTGGAGTCAATCTTGTGTTGATTTGATTCTTTGATATAATTTGGACAACCTTTTGCCGCAACACAATTTTGTGTGCTTGCTTGTTCTTTGTCCAAATTGTATCTCCTTTGGGCTCTTGAAAGTCTTGTGCATGCATATTTACTAAATGTATAATTTATGGCATGCTTTGCTTTCTTTGATCAAATATATAGGGGAAGCTCTATCAAATCCTAAATTGGCTAAGATGTGCATGAAATTCAATTTCATATCCATATGCATATATTTATGTGGAGTTTGTCCTATATGTTGTAGTTTCTAACTACTTTGGACCCAATGAGTTTGGGGACCATCTTGTACTTGAACTTTGTTTTAGGTACATGGAGATATATTGGTGCTTGTCTCAATAATAAGGATGAAGTGGTGACTAAATGATAATTTGAGGCAAGCTAGGATTATTGAAGAACTCCTATCTACTACATCCTACCTTTAATATCTCGGTAACAAGTATCTTTTTATGCATACTTTTCTAGCATCCAACCTTGTGTAGGTTGTTTCTTGGCATGAATATTTTTATTTGAAAATCATGTGGTTCTTGCAAGGATTCTAATGAAACCTCTTTATTGCAAATGTGAGCAAGTTGAGATGAGGACATATTATTGGGAACTGATACGTCTCCAACGTATCCATAATTTTTTATGCTCCATGCTTGTTTTTACACCATTTGCCTAATGTTTCGTTACACTTCGTGGCACTTTTATGCATTTTCCGGAACTAACCTATTAACAAGTCGCCACAGTGCCAGTTCCCTGTTTTCTGCTGTTTTTGTGTTTCAGAAAAGCTACACAGGAAATATTCTCGGAATTGGACGAAACAAGTTCCTGAAGTCTTATTTTTCCCGGAAGCTTCCAGAGATCCGAAGAGGAGTAGGAGGGGGGCCACGAGGGCCCCACACACTAGGGCGGCGTGGCCTGGCCCCTGGCCGCGCCCCCTATGTGTGAGGTCGCCTCGGTCCACCTCTGACGATGCCCCTTCGCCTATAAAGCCCCCTCGACGGGAAAAACCTAAGGGCCCGATCAATTTTCCAGAAACACATCGCGATCCGCCGCCGTCGTCGACCCGAGATCGGGAGGGTCCAGAAGCTTTTCCCGGCACCCTGCCGGAGAGGGGAATTGCCACCGGAGGTCTTCTTTATTGCCATCCTTGCCTCCGGAGAGATGAGTGAGTAGTCTACCTTGGACTATGGGTCCATAGCAGTAGCTAGATGGTTGTCTCCTCCACCATGTGCTTCATGTTTAGATCTCATGAGCTGCCCTACATGATTGAGATCACCGTTATGTAATTCTACATGTTTGGTTTGTTGGGATCTGATGAATATTGGTGTTATGATTGAGTTGCTATACTGAAATATATCTTATGTTATCTCTATGTTGTTTATGATCTTGCATGCTCTCCGTTGTTAGTAGCTATCTTGGCCGAGTAGTTGCTAGTGACTCCAAGAGGGGGTATTTATGCTCGATAGTAGGTTCATGCCTCTATTTAACCTGGGGGAGTGACAAAAACCTCTAAGGTTATAGATGTGCTGTTGCTACTAGGGAGAAAACAACATTCATATGCTCAAGGGCATATGCTTTGTTTACATTACACACTTTGCTTAATGCAATTATCTATTGTTCGCAACTTAATACTCATGGGATGTTCGGATGAAATCCCCGTGAGTGGATTATTAGTCATAGATGCAGTTGGATGGCGGTCTATGTATTTTGTTGTAATGCCCAGAGTAAATTGCATAGTGATCTTCTTGACATATCACGTTTATATTTATTCTATCAATTGCCCAACTGTAATTTGTTTACCCAGCATGTGTTATTTATCTTATGGAGAGACACCACTAGTGAACTGTGGACCCCAGTCCTATTTCCATCATATTGCTATCACCTGTTTACTTTACTCGCACTGTTTACTTTACTCGCATACTACTTTCACTGTTTTCCACTCGATACGCTCATACCCTTTGTTTCAAGGAAACCGGTGAGATTGACAACCTCATCGCAAGTTGGGAACAAAGTATTTGGTTGTGTTGTGTGCAGGTTCCACGTTGCTACTAGCTGAAGACGCGCTAACTCATTTTATCGTGAAACGGCGCCCTTGTTGGAGTGTCACTAAGCTACCAAGCATCTCCTTCAGTCGTTTGTCTCTCCTCTCCAAGATCGACATACCTTGGTTTCTTAACTGAGGGAAAAGACTTGCTGCTGTACTCATCACACCTTCCTCTTGGGGTTCCCAACGGGCTGGCCATCAAACAGCAATCAAGATATTTCCTGGCGCCGTCGCCGGGGAGGAAGTAGAAGACTTCTGCGAGGGGAGTTTTTCGCACGCACATCCTTTACTTTATTTATTGTTTTGCTTTACTTTATTTATTTTTACCTGCATAGTTTTTTATCAAAAACCCAAAAAAAATTAGAATCCTTGGTAGTTGTTATTTCTTTACTTTAGTTTATCATGTTGTTCCCAAAGTACATTCTGGAGGACCTCTCAGTAGGTAGTGGTTCAATTATTGGGAAAGATAACATTGAGGAGTTCACATGTTGGAAGCTAGGTTTGCTAATCTTAATCCCTTTTTGCAATACATGTTCCTTAAGTTTCATGAAATTGAAGATCCTGAAAAGAAAGCTTTCATATTGGAAACTTTGCGCATAGAATTTAGAGATGTTGCCATCGAGGCTAGGAAAGTTTTTAAGAAATTTAATAAGCTTGGCTCACCTGTGGCGGTTGTTGGTACACCCAATGAAGATTTTAGAGTGACAATACCTTATAAACTTGCAGGGCTTCATGATGTTTGGGAAAATAATTCTAGTTGGATTTGTCCTGAGAATCCTTTCGATGAAAGTAGTGTACCAAAGCGTGATCATAAAGGATCTTCAAAAACTCATTTGGACATAATTCCTTGCATTGTTGAAAAGACTCCTATTGTGGATCCCGATGCTTCTTTCATAATTACTTCATCTCTTGATGTTACTTGATTCGCAATTTTCTGCGCCTAGCTCAAAGGCGTTAAAGAAAAGCACTCTTGGGAGATAACCCAATGTTTTATTTTCAGTACTTTTTCTTTTATTTGAGTCTTGGAAGTCATTACTACTGTAATGACCGCCCCTTATCCTTTTTATTTTATTGTTGTGCCAAGAGAAGCCTCTAATTTGAGTGAGGTAAGATTTGGGGATGTTGCTGTCCTGAAACTGTTTTCGGTGCTGCACCGTAAAAATTCGTATAAATTCTCTGTATATCTTTTGGACCTGCGATTTCTTGTGCATATGCCCCAAGTTATATCCAAACTTTCATTAGTTGAACACTTTTTGATTTGAGCAACAGAAAACCCCTCAAAAATTCGGCCTTTGTCAGCTGTTCTGTTTTGACAGATTTCTGCCAAGATTTGTGTTTGCCGCTTTATCGCTTTCTTTTGAGTTCTTTTGATCACGGAACTTTTGGGGAAGTTGCTACAGTAGTATATGCTATATATGTGGTGCTTTTAGGTTGAAACCTGAAGCAAAAAGAGGTTGATTATATGCTATGCTACACTAATGTTGCTAATAGATTTGTGTTTAGTTTTGTATGAAGGAAGTTTTCAAGTGTAGGGATTGGAGAATGATGAGATGAGTTAAAGAATGCACAAAAGCTCAATCTTGGGGATGCCCATGCATCACTCCAAGAAATATCCAAGAAGTACAAGCGTCAAAGCTTGGGGATGCCCCCGAGGCACCCCTTCTTCATCGGCAAAAATCAGGTCACCTTTCAAAACACTATATTTTTATTGCTTCATGCACTATGTGTTTTTCTTGGAGCGTCAGTTGTTTTAGTTTTCTTTATTAGTTTTTTTTGTTTGCTGCAATAAATGGTTGGACCCCAACAAATTTCTTTTGGAGAAGTTGCCTTGCTTTTCATTTGCCAAGAACGCTCCAGTTTTCACTCTTATAAAAAACCGAGTGTTCTTCTTTTTCTGCTACTGCTTTTGGTTTCATTTTCGCCTTGATTTGCGTTCAGATCTTCTTATATTTATTCATCAAGGTGTATTTTTGCATCTGCTCTTTATTGGTTTTCATCAAAAGAGGTGTTTATAAAAAGTTCGAATGGTGTTGGAAAAGAGAAAAAGCTTTATGCAAAAAAGTGGTACAAGAAGGAGCTTGTGTAGACTGCGGCTTAGGCTTTTTCATGTCATGCTTGATATCTTTTTGATAGTATGCTTAGTGGTTTTGCTATAGCATGACTTGTCTCAAATAACTGAGATTGCTTAATGAGCCTTTGAAAAAATCATGTGTTGTATTAATTATTTGGAAGCATTATTTTGGTTTTCTCCTTGATGCTTTATTTGGGTTGACTTGGCGCATGCTCACACATGTTAGACTCTTACAAGTCGCCAATAGCCTCTATGATCATTTAGTTTTTGACTTTTGATGCCATCTTATGCTTCTTTTAATGTCGCTTTGCATGATTATGGCCGTTATTGCTCTCTTAGTTGGTCGCTCCCAATCTTTTGCTAGCCCTCGCCTTGTACTGAGTATGAGCTCTACTCGTGCATCCAACTCCTAAAAACCAAGTTTGCCAAAGTGTCCACCATACATACCTACTAGCAATTTGCTATTCCAAGTAAATTTGACTTGCTTTTATTTTCTCTTCAAATTAAACTCTTACCAGTGTTATGCGAAAATTGGTCAGTAAAGCTCTCACGAACCGGAAGGCACACTTTACTTTTTCCTGTTCTTAAAAATTTGACATTGTGGTCTCTTATGTTGAATTGTTATGCTTGCAAGTTATAAGTTGGAGACTAGCCCAACCATGCAGTCATGGGCAAGCTTTCAACATTGCACTTCTCTTTTGAGTTGATATCCTGATCTTTTGTTTATGGATGCCCGTGGTGTGAAATGAATTGGGAATCTTGTGGGGATCATGGAGTTTGTATATGTGTTAGGGAAACGCCTGGGCCACCAATCTAAGCCATGCATAATTCATGGTGGAAATTTGTAGCATACCCATAGTGGACATTCGACGACGCATCTCAAAATAAAAAGCTAAACAAATGGTAAATAAAAGAGATGTCGAGGTGTTCATTGTCTACTTGTCCTGTCATTTTGATGTGGGCTTGTTCCATGTCATCGGGCACGGAGGTACCCCGTTGGCGGTTCTCGATGATACGTATATACTTACAATGACAAGAGCCTTGCTTGGGACTCTAAGTAAAGTAGCATGAGGTTTGGGTACTCGTATTCACGGGACACGAGGTTTTCAACTTATGATTTGTCAAGCATATGCATCAAAATTGTTCTCGCATTAACTTTAACTATTCAAGATGCTTATGATGGGGGCAATGAGAGCTCTAAGCCGGTAAGTACCAGAATTTTTGAAGGTTATAAACTTGCAATTACTGCTTCCCTCCGCGAAGGGCCTCTCTTTTACTTTTATGTTGAGTCACCACCTTCTATCTTTATGCACCATTAGGAGAGCATAGTTGTCATTCTGAGTATAATGTGCATTGTCCCAAAGTTTTCATTGATTGATTCATGACTATGGTTTCACTTGTTCTCAAATTACTTGTATCTAGGCACCCTCTTAAACTTGAAGGTGTCCTATGCATTTATGTTTTGCTCTCCATGAAGGACAAGCTGAAAACCATTTGTATGTTTTTCCTTATGATTTGAACACACGTTTGACTTTCATTGTTTCATTTTCATGATCTTTTGTTTGTGTTCATTTTCATGTTTATAACATGGTTGCTAAGTTCTTATTATCAAGATTATATCTTTCATGCCCATGTTTTAAGTTCTTATGATCCCAGCTCACAAATGCTTACATATATGATCAAGATTGTGTTGGTGCATGTCACCTCAAAAATTATTTCTTTTGTTATCACTTACCTACTCGAGGACGAGCAGGAGTTAAGCTTGGGGATGCTGATACGTCTCCAACGTATCCATAATTTTTGATGCTCCATGCTTGTTTTTACACCATTTGCCTAATGTTTCGTTACACTTCGTGGCACTTTTATGCATTTTCCGGAACTAACCTATTAACAAGTCCCCACAGTGCCAGTTCCCTGTTTTCTGCTGTTTTTGTGTTTCAGAAAAGCTACACAGGAAATATTCTCGGAATTGGACGAAACAAGTTCCTGAAGTCTTATTTTTCCCGGAAGCTTCCATAGATCCGAAGAGGAGCCAGAGGGGGGCCACGAGGGCCCCACATACTAGGGCGGCGCGGCCTGGCCCCTGGCTGCGCCCCTATGTGTGAGGTCGCCTCGGTCCACCTCTAACGATGCCCCTTCGCCTATAAAGACCCCCCGACGGGAAAAACCTAAGGGCCCGATCAATTTTCTAGAAACACATCGCGATTCGCCTCCGTCGTCGACCCGAGATCGGGAGGGTCCACAAGCTCTTCCCGGCACCCTGCCGGAGAGGGGAATCACCACCGGAGGTCTTCTTCATCGCCATGCTTGCCTCCGGAGCGATGAGTGAGTAGTCTACCTTGGACTATGGGTCCATAGCAGTAGCTAGATGGTTGTCTCCTCCACCATGTGCTTCATGTTTAGATCTCATGAGCTGCCCTATATGATTGAGATCACCGTTATGTAATTCTACATGTTTGGTTTGTTGGGATCCGATGAATATTGGTGTTATGATTGAGTTGCTATACTGAAATATATCTTATGTTATCTCTATGTTGTTTATGATCTTGCATGCTCTCCGTTGTTAGTAGCTATCTTGGCCGAGTAGTTGCTAGTGACTCCAAGAGGGGGTATTTATGCTCGATAGTGGGTTCATGCCTCTATTTAACCTGGGGGAGTGACAGAAACCTCTAAGGTTGTAGATGTGCTGTTGCTACTAGGGAGAAAACAACATTCATATGCTCAAGGGCATATGCTTTGTTTACATTACACACTTTGCTTAATGCAATTATCTATTGTTCGCAACTTAATACTCATGGGGTGTTCGGATGATATCCCCGTGAGTGGATTATTAGTCATAGATGCAGTTGGATGGCGGTCTATGTATTTTGTTGTAATGCCCAGAGTAAATCGCATAGTGATCTTCTTGACATATCACGTTTATCTTTATTCTATCAGTTGCCCAACTATAATTTGTTTACCCAGCATGTGTTATTCATCTTATGGATAGACACCACTAGTGAACTGTGGACCCCGGTCCTATTTCCATCATATTGCTATCACCTGTTTACTTTACTCGCACTGTTTACTTTACTCGCATACTACTTTCACTATTTTCCACTCGATACGCTCATACCCTTTGTTTCAAGCAAACCGGTGAGATTGACAACCTCATCGCAAGTTGGGAACAAAGTATTTGGTTGTGTTGTGTGCAGGTTCCACGTTGCTACTAGCTGAAGACGCGCTAACTCGTTTTATCGTGAAACGGCGCCCTTGTTGGAGTGTCACTAAGCTACCAAGCATCACCTTCAGTCATTTGTCTCTCCTCTCCATGATCGACATACCTTGGTTTCTTAACTAAGGGAAAAGACTTGCTGCTGTACTCATCACACCTTCCTCTTGGGGTTCCCAACGGGCTGGCCATCAAACAGCAATCAGGAACATATAAAAATCGTGCTCATGATTCTCCTATCCCATATATGTCAACTTAGCAAACTTTTTGCATATCAATTCCTCAATAAGCTCACATGTGCAATATTGATGAAATTGCAAATTTATTTCTTCCATTTGGTATCCTTCGTTTTGATACTTGTTGTTTTTATCAAAGCATCACAACTATCTTCTTTCCCTTGTTGATATTTGCGATGTCTTTGACATGTTTGTGGTTGAAGTTCATCAATATACAATAAGATAAATTGAGCCTTTGGCCATGCTTTAAAAGCAAAAAATCTCATTGGTATATTGCATGACTTCATTTTGGATATCATGTTCTATTCTTAGTATCTATTTTGTGTGTACATGTTTCTTTGTGATAATTATCTTTGTGATATTGTCTACTTAGAAACTTATACACATGAGAGATGATATCTCATTATTTGATATCTTATTTGAAACTTATGTGTTGGGATGGAATGCTAAGCAATATCATTCATTGAAGACTATGTGGATGCTCTATGCTTATCCTTGTGTTAGTCTTATAATATTCTTTGTCATTCCTATCACACATTCCTTTGGTTGAGCCTTTTAATATATTGTCCCTTGCTTGTTTCTCAACCATTTGTTTGATGCAAGTGTAAGCTTAATTTCTTCTCTATGATCTCTTGCAAATGGTTGCGTTTTAAAAGTTATTGAGGGAGTGAGGATTCCATGTTGTGCAAATTGTATTCAAATACAAACATTCCAATTTTTGCACGTACCTTGGGGAGCTTCCTCATTTCATTTAAAGCACCATTTTGTGGTTAGCGTAGTATTTAATTTCACTTGGTATCATTTTGTTTTGAATAATATTGAGGGAGTGATGATTCCATGTGTGTGCACCTTATACTTCAACTCAAATAGAATATTTTGTGCACACACCCTGGGGAGCTTCCTCATATTATTTAGAGCACCTTTTTGATCTTATCATAATATCTTTATTCAATTTGTTCTTTGGATTGTTTGATTGCTCTCTTCATTTGTTGAAGTTTATCCATCGTGTTATCTTATTTTTTTTGCAATCTTTGATCCTCAATATAGTTTGGTTTCCTTCATATATTTGCCTTTGTATATGTGCATGTGTTTTCACTTATTTATTTTGGATATGCACACCGTTTTGGAGGAACTCACACTATATTGGCCTTCTAAGTTTTTCGCCTATTTTAGCAATGGATGCCAATGGGGGAGAAGTTTTGAGGGTTTAAAGGGAATTGGCTTTTATGCTTTGGTTTGTTCTTAAGCATTTGCCTTGCATGGTTGAGTATATAGTGGAAACTCCATCAACAACCTTGGTTGGCAATATATGCAATGAAATAAAGATCATTCACACGTGCATAGATTGTGGGGGAGTTTGCTTTATATATGGTGGTTTTACTAACATCACATACTTTTGTAGTATTTGATGTTAGTACAACCATTTTGGTTCTTTAAATTCATTATATAAACCCTCTCAAAGAGATTGTCATCAATTACCAAAATGGGGGAGATTGAAAGATCATATCGAGCCCCAAGTGTGGTTTTGGTAATTAATGACAATCTCTATGGACTAATGGTTGCATTGAGTTATATGTGTAGGACTTGTCCATAGACAATGCTTGAACCATTTGTTGGAGTCAAGGTTGTAAGAAGAAGATTATGTGTTGACCAAGGTGTTATTCAAGGAGTGATCCAAAATTGGTCTTAAGGGAGTTGAGCTTATGTTAAGTGTGTCTTGAAGAATAAGATTGAGTGAGCTCTCATGTGTATCCTCAAGACACCATCATTATGGAGGAAGAAGAATTGGCTCGAGGATTGATCAAGTCAAAGTGCAAGTTCAAGATGAGCAACTAGAAGAGAACATATGCTTGAAGCTTGCCATCTATATTGTGATCATGGATATGAGAAGATATGCTTAAAGATAGTCTCTTCCATAGTAGAGTATGGGGGAGAAATCTGCAAGACTACACCAAGCAAGCTCAATCAAGAAAGGTGATCCAACTTGAGAAAGTCAAGATCGTCATTATCCACCTCAAGTGGAATGCTCAAGGGAAAGATATGATAGTGTTAGGGTTTCTTTCTTACCGGTCCCATGGTGTTAGTTGTGAGACCCGGGTTATAGGATCGGTAGCCGTACTATCAAGAGGGGCTCTCGAGTGAGTAACTTAATTGTATCATTCGGAGAGAGCTCAAACCTTTGCATACTTGGCATCATCTTTCTTGGTTCTTATTTGGGTTTTATCCATGTGAGGTTCTAGAGCTTGTGGTTATTTCCATGACAAGCTCTAGCTCATCAAAAACGGATTTCGCATGAAGCTCTTATTGTGTTTTTTTATGTTTGGAGGTTTTACCGGTTTGCCTTCGAAGAGAGGTAAAACCTTTCACCATTTGGTTTTATTCTCCTTTGTTGGACTATGATGTTTCTATGGATAAAGTTGTATAGCTCATTGTGGTGATTCCAACGAGCCCAAGATCATCGAAAACGGAGACCGGATGCAAAAATTATGGCAGTTTTTGTATTGATGTCCTCTTTTAGGCCGGATAATCCGGGCTGGAAGGGGGGCGGATTATTTGAATAATCTGGCCCTCAAATTTCTGCTAAGGACTTTTGGACGCATCACCCAGTAAGGGGGGCGGATTTTTTGCCCCGGGGGCCGGATAATCCGGCCTAAAAATCCTGCAACGGCCATATTTTGTGGGGGGGGGGCTATAAAAGACCCCCTTCTTCCTCCTTGGGCTGGGTGGGTTGCTTGTCTCTCTCTCCTCCATTGTTTTGACCTTCAAGAGCTTGCAATTACTCTCTATTCCTCCCATATTTCTTGAATCTTGTTGAGGGATTTGAAAGAGAAGATCTAGATCTACAACTCCACCAATCAATCTCTCCTCTAAGTGAGGGGAACATCTTGGGATCTAGATCTTGGAGACTTGTGTGGTTTTCCTCCATTTGTTCTTCTTCTCATATATCTCCATAGCATTAGTTGCTTTGGTGAAATTTGGGTGAGAAGGATTTGAGCATTTTGTGTGCTCTTGCCATTGCATAAGTTGCATCGGTTTGAGTTCTCCCCGGAGATTCGAGTAAGTGAAAGTTTGTGAGCTTATTACTCTTGGGTTCTTGGAACCCTAGACGGCTTTGTGGCTATTCTTGGGAGCCTCCAATTAAGTTGTGGATGCGTGCCCCAAACTTTGTGTAAAGGCCCAGTTTCGCCTTGAGGAACCCCTTAGTGGAAGAGTGAGCTAGGCCTTTGTGGCACAAGCTCACACCGGAGAATAGGGTGAGGCCTTTGTGGCGTTGGTTAGGCCTTTGTGGCGATACCACACCCCTCCAATGAGACATACTCCTTTTCAAGGGAGGAACTCGGGAATACATCATCATCTCCGCGTGCCTCGGTTATTCATATACCCGAGCTCTTTACTTAGCATAAGTTGTTGGTGCACATAGGTGAGCCTTGTTTATTTAGGTTTTGTGTGCTTGACAAAATAAACGCTAGTTTAATTCCGCTTTTGTTCAAGCCATTCGTAAAATTTGATATCGCCTAGTCACCCCCCTCTAGGCAACATCTGTGTCCTTTCACAGAGCTTGCTTGAGGTCGTTGAAGGCATCATCAATGCGCTGGGCCCAGACAAAACGGTATGTCTTCTTCATCAGCTAATACAACGGCATTGCCTTCTCTCTGAGCCGGCTGACAAACCGGCTGAGCGAGGCCAAGCAGCCGGCAAACTTCTGCACATCTCTGAGCTCGGTAGGCGGCTCTAGGGCCTCGATGGCTTTTATCTTCGAGGAGTTAGCCTCGATTCCTCGCTGGGAAATGATATAACCTAGGAGCTGTCTAGCCGGCACACCAAAGGTGCACTTCTCAGGATTGAGCTTCTTGCGATAGCGTTGCAAGTTGGAGAAGGTCTCCTTGAGATCGTCGAGGAGTGTGCCGCTTTGCTTGGTCTTCACCACTACGTCGTCCACGTAGGCATGCACGTTTCGCCCTATCTGTTCTTGCAGACATTGCTGCATCGTTCGCTGGTAAGTTGCTCCAGCGTTCTTCAGGCCAAAGGGCATGGTGATGTAGTAGTAGGCTCCGTACGGGGTGATGAAGTACGTCTTGGTCTGATTCGGCTAGTACAGCGGGATCTGGTAATAGCCCGAATAGGCATCCAGGAAAGACAACAAGTCACAGCCGGCCATGGAGTCTATCACCTGGTCGATGCGTGGTAACGTGAAGAGATCCTTTGGGCAAGCCTTGTTGAGGTTCATGTAGTGAATACACATGCGCCAAGTATTATTTTTCTTCAGGACCAAGACTGGATTCGCCAACCAGTCAGGGTAGAATACTTCCATGATGAAGCCGGCTACGAGAAGCCGCGTGATCTCTTCACCAATGGCCTTTCTCTTCTCTTTTGCAAAGAGGCACAATGGTTGCTTGACCGGCTTGGCATCTGGCCGGACATGAAGTGAGTGCTCAGCCAGCTCCCTCGGTACACCTGGCATGTCTTTTGGAGACCATGCGAAGATGTCCCGATTCTCACGAAGGAAGCTGGTGAGCTCGCTTTCCTATTTGGCAGAGAGGCTGGTGCCGATGATGACGAACTTGGTTGGGTCACTCTCGTCCAACAGGATCTTCTTGGTGTCATTGGCTGGCTGGAATTTCTCCACTAGCGACTGGCGAACCGGCACGTCCTGCTGGGTCAGTGCCATGCGATGGAGGGGTTGGCGCTTCTCCTTGGCGCTGACCAACGCCTCTGCCAGCTGCGAGCTGGCCCTGGCGCATTCCATCGACTTCTTGAAGCATCCCGAGACCGTGATCACGCCTCTGGGACCTGGGAGCTTCATCTTGAGATACACGTAGTGTGGCACCGCCATGAACTTGGCTAGGGCCGGACGGCCAAGCAGCGCATGGTAGAGACTGCTGATGTCCACCACCTCGAACCAGATTGGCTCGCGGCGGCTGTTGCCTTTCTCCCCGAAGAGAACCTCCAGCAGCACCCTACCCACAGGGGTGCACGAATGCCCTGGCACGATGCCATGGAAGGTGGGCCGGTTGGCTTCAGCTGAGCAATCGGGATTCCCAGCTTCTCCATTGAGCTCTGGTACAGAAGGTTGATGCTGCTACCACCGTCGATGAGCACGCGGGAGAAACGGCAGGTGTGTGTGTCGGAGTGCATGACAGGATCCAGAACCAGGGCGTATTCTCCTAGGCTAGGAATCTACGGCTGATAATCCTCGCGCCCCCATGTGATTGCCACCTTGGACCAGTGCATGTACCGGGGCTCCGCTGGCATGACGACGTTCACCTCCGCTTTGTACCAAAGGTCGTTCTTTTTGTCTTTCCCCGGAGTGGTGAAGATGTGGTACTGCTCGACGACAGCCGGGAAGTCGTCGTCGCCCTGGTCCGGTTTCTCGGCAACCGGCTCACGCTGGTGATCCTCCTGACCCCCAGCCGGTTGGGCTTGCGGAGCGCCAGGGAGTTGCTGAGCGCGTTGCCCTAGCTCTTTGATGAAGATGCATTAACGCGTGGAGTGGGTCGCTTCCCTGCCAGGGGTGCTGTGGAATTTGCACGGCTGGTCGAGCGCTGCATCGAGGGTATATTTATCCTCTTTGCGCCTCTAAGCGCTGCCGGCAGCCCCCGAGCCTCCTTGGTCAGCCGCCTTCTTCTTGGAGCTAGCAGGACCCTTGGTGAGCGCCTTCATGTGGTCAAGCCATAGGTGGACGTGTAGAGCCAGCTGGCGGACCTAGGATCTCATCTTAGCCACTGGAGTCGGGACTTGGCGTTGCCGTCCATCACCGCCTCTCTACTGGGCGCGGTGGCCTCGGCCGTTGCAGCTTGGGCCGCGACCGCCCTGGCTGCGTCCCTCTGGGCCTTGGCTTGATGATGGCAACCGCTGGATCTGGATCCGGCTTGGACCCGCAGTAGAGTGTCCATGGTGCGCCGCAGGCCATGAACCAACCCGGCCGGCGTGACATCTTGGGCGTCGTAGAAATCGCGGAGCTTGGTGCTCATGCGGCGCCGGGCATCCTCATCCTCGGCCACCTTGCTAAGGAGGACGAGACGCATCCGTTCCAGGGCCTCCGCGACCTGGACAGGGTCGACAATGTGGTCTAGCGGTGCGCACAGGTCCATGACAGCGATATTCGAGGCATCCTGCTCTGGGAGTGGAGCGTCCTGCTCTTGTGAAAGAAGATGTTCGAGCGGCGGGCGTGCGGGGTGCGGTGAGTCACTGCCCTCTTCGTCCCCCAGGGCCATCACTTCGACCATGGTGTCAAGGTCACTGCTTTTGCTGCAGCTTGAGCCTGCATCACAGAGAGGGTCAAGCACGTCGGTTACCTCCTCCGGGAAAGGCTTGGCGATGTAGAAGCGGTGGCCGCCGACGTTGAAAAAGGAGCCGCTATCGCCAAAGCCGTCCTCGAAGCAGGTGAGGTTGTCGCTGACATAGTCGAAGGTGTCGAACCTCCAGACAAGGCCAGAGGCGACCTTCTCGCCGAGAGTCGTTGGAGATCCTGGCCAAAACTTCACTCCGGTCGCTGTTGCGCGTTGCCCCACGGTGGGCGCCAATTGTCGTGGTATTTTGAGGACAGTAGCCGTGGGGATGGCTTAACGGAGGGGCTCGATGATGTGCAATGACGGGTCTATCTCGAGATTGGGTAGCTATGACACGAGCACGTACCCAGGTTCAGGGCCCTCCATGCCGGAGGTAAAACCCCTACTTCCTGCCTTGTTGTTTATTCTCTGCACACGGTGGCTTACAAGGCTCCTAGAGCTGTATTGCCTAGAGGTAGAAGAAGAAGAGTTTGATCTCTCTATTCTAAGGGTCCAGACCCCCTTATATAGGCAGGGGCCTGGTTACAGTTTAGTGTCCGGCTGCCCGGCTACCGGCTCCCCCGTGGCTGTGGTCTTGGCATGGGCCCCGCCATCCTCTGGCCCTCTGCCCGGGCGCATACCGCTTTATAAAGAGCCTTTTCCCCTTGGACAGGCATATTCGGAGCATATGCCTCTTGTCTGCCTTGGATCCTTTCATGGAGGAGGGGCTTGCCCGTTGTGGTTGGTGGAGGCCGAGCGTGGCTGGCATCACACTGGTCTCCAGCCTCTGTCAATCTTGTCGGTTCCATGTTGCCATTAATAAAGTGTCTGTTAGAGGGTTTTCGTCATCTTCGCCGGCTCGGACCTTCGGTGCTGAAGATGCCAGCCGGCTGCTGGCGCAACCGGCCCTTCGGTTGAAGCCGCCCCCCTGGCTGGAAGTCGCTGTGATCCCTGGGACATCAGCCGGCAGATGGCTCTGCCCTTGGCCTACCCAGATAATCATCCCCACGACATCAAGTGTCTGGACAATGTACTTCGACGGATCAAAGAGAGTCGAAGGGGCTGGAGCAGGTGTAGTACTAATATCACCACAAGGGGACAAGCTAAAGTATGTATTACAGATGAGTTTTTCGCAAGCGTCCAACAATGAAGCCGAGTACGAAGCTTTGCTGCATGGAATGAGGATGGCCAAAGCATGCGGCGCAACTCGATTGAAAATTTTTGGGGACTCAAATTTAGTGGTTCAACAAGTAATGAATCGTTGCGATGCTGTCAGCAACAACATGAATGCATACCAAAACCTATACCACTATCTAGAAGGAACTTTCAACGGGTGCAAAGTATCGCACATCAGCAGGGCAAGCAACGAGGAAGCCGATAATCCGGCAAACATCGGGTCACAGTGTCTACCGGTGCCACCAGGAGTCTTCTGGGAAGAAATAGTAGAGAGGTCGATAAAAGAGAACAAAACTTTGAGTTCCGGCAAACAAAGCCAGAATACAGCAACAGGCTTAGGTGATAACAAAGAAGTAATAGAGGGCACAACCAAGCCAGAGGAGGTTATGATGGTGGAAGTTACATGGATGCAACCATATTTAGCATATATAATCAACAATACACTACCAGAATATGTGGTAGAAGCGCAAAGGATAGCACGATGATCTAAAGCTTTTGCGGTAGTACAAGGAAAATTGTAAAAGAAAAGCATAACCGGGGTTTTGCAAAGATGCGTCACCCCCAGGAAGGTCAAGCCTTATTGAAGGATATACACGAAGGAGTCTGTGGTCATCACGCTAGTAGTAGAGCCATAGCAGCCAAAGCTTTCCGAGCAGGATTTTATTGGTTAACAGCAATAGAACATGCAAAAGACATCGTCCGGAGATGTGAAGCTTGCTAGCGATTTGCGTCTAGACCTCACGCACCAGCAGTAGAACTCCAGCCAATACTCCTGTCTTGGCCGTTTACACAATGGGGTTTAGATATGGTGGGCAAATTGCACAAATCATGGCCAGGAGGGCATGTTTATATGCTAGCTGCAGTTGATAAATTCACCAAATGGGTAGAAGCAGCCCCAGTAACTACGCAAGATTCCACGGCAGCAATCAACTTCATCAACTCGATAATATTCCGCTTAGGGGTGTCGCGTAGTATAATCATAGACAATTGGACAAATTTTACGTTCAAAGAGTTCAAAAATTATTGCGAAAGCATGGGAATTAAACTGAAGTTCGCATCAGTAGCACATCCAAAGACAAATGGACAAGTGGAAAAACCAATGGATTAATATGCAATGGTATAAAGAAGAGGCTACTGGCGCCCCTTGAGAAAGCTAAACACGCTTGGGTAGATGAGTTACCCTATGTGCTTTGGAGTATAAGAACAACTCCCAATGCAGCAACTCAAGAGACACCTTTTTTCTGGTCCATGAC
The DNA here is from genome assembly GCA_007115705.1 of Dactylis glomerata. Lineage (NCBI taxonomy): Eukaryota > Viridiplantae > Streptophyta > Magnoliopsida > Poales > Poaceae > Dactylis > Dactylis glomerata. The sequence goes on along the minus strand of QXEO01000041.1, from coordinate 1,142,709 downwards.
GCAGAAGCCGTGCTTCCAGTCGAAATCACTCACGAGGCTCCCAGAATTGCGACTTATGATGAAAGCTCCTCCAATGAAGCACTTCAAGATGATATCGATGCATTAGATGAAGCCAGAGATGTCGCATTGGCTAGAGCTACGCAATATCAGCAGAACCTGAGAAACTACCACAGTACTCATGTTCGTCCCCGCTCTTTCGAGGTAAGAGATCTCATGTTAAGACTAAAACAGGACAGTCATGGCAAGTTAGAATCACCATGGCTAGGAACTTACAAAGTTACAGAAGTGATACCAGGAGGAGCATATCGACTTCAAGATAAAAAAGACAGGCAAAGATGAAGGCAATCCATGGAACGCGGACCAACTTTGGCGCTTCTATGCATAAGAGGCGTCACCCTCAATGATTCTTCTCATTAAAAATAAGCATAAATCTCGAGTTAGGACCCTCTAAACCCAGAACATGGGCCACAGGTCGGGTTTATTGGGACAACCCTATGTTTTATCTAAGTATGTTGAGATTATCCGCTCGGGGGCTTTGGACCTTGATATGTCCAAAACGTATCTACTTTCTCGAACACTTTTGCTATTGTTTCTCCTCTAATTTGTGTGTTTTGAATACAACTAACACGGACTAACGCTGTTTTCAGCAGAATTGCTCTGGTGTCTCATTTTTGTGCAGAAATCCGACTTTCAGGAAAAATCCCGGAAAATATTGCAAAAATTCTATTTTGCCAGAAGACCCATGGAGCCAGAAGGGGAGACGAAGAGGAGCAAGGGTCTGGGCTCACCACCAGGGGCGCGGCCCAGCCCTGGCCGCGCCCACCTATGGTGAGGCTGCCTCGGCCGTCGCCTCGACCCCTCCTTCCGCCTACATATACCTGATGACCTGAAAACAGCGGGGATTCAGCGTTTTTCCTAGAGAGACTTCCGCTACGCCGCCACCATCAAAAACCGCGATTCGGAACCAGAAACTCCGTTCTGGCACCCTGCCGGGACGGGGATTTGGAGGAGATCTTCATCACCATCATCACCGATGTCTCTCCATCAACCATCCATGACTCCCCCATCTATGTGTGAGTAATTCCCACTATAGGCGAAGGGGATGGTAGGGATTGGATGAGATCATTCATGTAATTTGCTATGAGATTGTTAGGGCATAGTGCCTAGTATCTTTTATTAGTGCTTATGACATTGTTGCAACTTGTTGTGCTTAATGCTTGTCACTTTGGGCCCGAGTGCCATGATTTTAGATCTGAACATGTTATTGTTTTATGATGATACTTGTTGTTTATGGTCTTACCTACAAGTTGTATACACATATTGTTGTCCGGAACTCGAGGCCCCAAAGTGACAGAAATTGGGATAACCGGAGGGGATGGCTATGATGTGAGGATCACATGTGTTCACCGAGTGCTAATGCTTTGCTCTGGTACTTTATTAAAAGGAGTACCTTAATTACCAGAAGTTTCCCTTGAGGCCCTGCTGCAACAGGCTGGTAGGACAAAAGATGTCGGGCAAGTTTCTCATTGCGAGCATGTACGACTATATACGGAACACATGCCTATGATTGTTAGTACTAGGATGCTTTATATTATTTATCTGCAATTGCCCATGTCTCACTGATTTCATGAATTATCTTATCCATGCAACGCCCGTACATCATCCCTATGCCTACAGTATTTCATCCTACTGTTTACTATTGCTACTATTACCGCTTTTATTTTACTACTGCTGTTACTATTTCACTACTATCACCACTATAAAACTGTTTCTACTGATAAACCACTGCGAACAAGTCTGTTTCCAGGTGTAGCTGAATTGACGACTCATCTGTTAAGGCTTATAAATATTCTTTGGCTCCCCTTGTGTCGAATCAATAAATTTGGGTTTTACTTCCCTCGAAGACTGTTGCGATCCCCTATACTTGTGGGTCATCAAGACTATTTTCTGGCGCCATTGCCGGGGAGCATAGCTTTATTTGTAAGTTCACTTGGGATTCATATTGTTCGCTGCAATCCTTTCATCATGGGTAAACCTCGTGATAGAAAAGTTCCTATATTGCCATCCACTACAAGAAGAGGTACGACTTTGAACACCTCTGTTGCTCTTGATTCACCATCTGTTATGAGTAAGTTGCTTACACCACCACATGCACACGCTACTGCTACTACTTCTGCTGAGTTTGAAAATGCCACTGATAATTTAGATGATGCTTCTACTGTGCTTGGTGAGAGTGGTTCGCTAGGTTCCTTTTTAGATGCTACAATTGCTAGAGCTAAGTTGGGAAACACCACTGTTACACCTGTTAGTTCACCTAAGTCTAGGGAATGTCCTAGTGATGATTTTGATGATACTTATATTGAGCTTGACGATGATTTTATTGCTGAAGCTCGTGCTACTCGTGATGCTAAAGCTGTTAAGGAACTTTTAGCGAGACGTGCTGTTAGATATAAATTGTCTCCTGATCCTAAGTTTGCTGCTTCTCCCATAAATATTAGAGACAAGGATTACGATTTCTCTTTAGATTTATCTTACATATCTATTGTTGAGAAAGAGCCTTTTTGTGGTACTGAGAATGAAAGTGCTATGGAGCACATGAATGAGCTTTCTACTTTGAGTAATTTGTTTTCTGATGATATTAAGCTCCGCACTTACTTTGTTGCTAAGATTTTTCCTTTCTCGTTGAAAGATGCAGCTAAAACTTGGTTTAATAGTTTGTCTCCTGGATCTCTTAATAGTCCTATTGCTTTGGTTAATGCTTTCTTTCAGAAATATTTTCCTGCTAGTGCTCAACATGCCGATGTGCAGAAAATCTTTGACTTTGAACAGGGAAGAGGAGAGATATTGCCTGAATCTTGGACAAGGTTTTGTTCTTTAATTAGAGCTTTGCCTAAAGAGCCATTGCCTAAAAAATGAACTCCTTGATATATTTTATAATGGACTAACTGATGAATCTAAGACATATCTGGATAGTTGTGCTAGTTATGTTTTTAGGGAAAGAACTCCGACTGAAGCTGAAGAATTAATGGCTAAAATAAGCCAGAATCATGATGATTGGACTCTAGTTGAGCCAACACCAGCACCAACACCTGCGCCATCTACAGAGCCTACACCGAAGAAGAGAGGAATGATTGAATTAAATGATGAAGTTATGAGGGAACCCAAGAAATCTCTTAAGAAGAAAGGTATTAAGGCCGAAGATGTGAAGAATTTACCTCCTATAGAAGAATTATGTAAGCCAATCCCTCGCTCATCCACTATTGAAGTACACTCTCTCCAACGCTTTGATGATAGAGATATTCCATACTCTAAACCTCCTGATCAATGCTTAGATGGGTTAGATAATTTTATTGTTAAGCAAAATAATTTTAATAGAATGGTGCAGAATCATTCGTTGGAAAATTCTAGAGCTATTAACAAGTTGCAGGATATTGTGGAGAGAACCTCCAATGATGTGAAGATACTTGTTAAACATTTTCAAATGGTTCAGACTCAAATTGATCAGCTTACCAAGGTGCAAAAAGACTTGCTAGTTAATGCAGCAAGAGAAAATCAAGCATGTGAAGTACGCACAAGAGGAGGTGCTACCACTCAAGACCCCTTATATCCCGAAGGACATCCAAAGAGGATCGAGCAAGATTCTCAACGCACTTCAAGTGATGATATTCCTTCCAAGAAGAAGAAGAAGCATAAAACAACTGCAGAATCCTCTGAAGTAGGTAAAGATCCTAATAGTATTTCTATTTCTGATGCTGAAACTGAACCAGGTAATGCTTCCGACAAAGAAGAAGTTGAAGAGGAACCAGAAAAGATTGATAAGAATGCAAAGTACACCAAAGAAGACTTCATTGCCAACAAGCATGGTAAAGAGAGAGAACCTTGGGTACAGAAACCAATGCCTTTTCCTAGTAAGAAACACAAATCCAAGGAAGAAGAACACTACAACAGGTTTTGTGAATGGATGAAACCTTTATTTTTGCAAATTCCTTTGACTGATGCTATTAGAATGCCTCCTTATGCAAAGTATATGAAAGATATTGTCACTAACAAAAGAAAGATTCCTAATGAGGAAATTTCCACTTTACTTGCTAATTATTCTTTTGATGGTAAAGTTCCGAAGAAGCTTGGAGATCCAGGTTTACCAACTATTCCTTGCTCCATTAAAAATAACTATGTTAGAACTGCTTTATGTGATTTGGGAGCCAGAGTTAGTGTCATGCCTTTTTCTCTTTATAAGAGACTTGATCTAGAAAAATTGGTATCGACTGATATATCTTTGCAAATGGCTGATAAGTCTACTACTATTCCTATTGGTATATGTGAAAATGTTCCTGTTCAAGTTGCTAACAGTTGTTTGATATTAACTGACTTTGTTGTGTTGGAAATGCCTGAAGATGATAATATGTCTATTATTCTTGGGAGACCTTTTCTAAACACTGCAGGTGCGGTTATTAATTGCAATCAAGAAAAAGTAACTTTTAATATCAATGACAAAGAGTATACGGTTTATTTTCCCAAGAAGATTGATAGAAAGAATGCTCTAAATTCAATCAAGAATGTTGAGACCATCAGAGTTGGTCAGATTATTTGTTCAGAGCAAAAGCCCAAGGAAGAATATAAAATTGTTATGATTGGGACTATGCCTATCAAGGTCGAGGTAACATAAGCATAAAGTGAAATGCAAAGTTTTGCCTCATATAAAATTAGTTTGGTAACAAGACTTGATCAACCTTGTTAACAAAGTGATTTTATATGAATGAAACTTCGTTTTCACCGCATTTACTTTACCTCACTCATTTTTACTTTCACCATTTTCGTTCCCTTTGTTAGTTACATAATTAGAATATCTTAGAGCTGCTACATTCTTGAGTTTGATTTGCTTGCAATCATTCCACCGACGTTTTCCCGAGTTTTATTCTTTTATCATTTTTCTGAAAAATCCTTGAAAATAAAGTTTCTCAAAAAATTCTAGAAAAATCTTTTTAAATTTTTATGTCAAAAATGGGGCAGAGAGGCACCTGGGAGACCTCAGGGGGACCTGCCACGCCACCTCACCACTAGGGGGCGCGGCCCAGCCTTGGCCGCGCCCACCTATGGTGAGGGGGGGCCCCTGGCCTCTCACTTATCTCTTCCTCCCTAGCTCTTTCTCTCTCCTGAAAACAATGACACACCAGCTCAAACTCGCGTTCTTGCTGCTCTCCACCTTGATTTTTCGATCTCCTTGTTCTGCCCATCATTGTTGCTGAGATTTGGAGCATTTGTTCTCCGGTATGTGACTCGTCCGATTGTCCAAGTAGAATTTTGTTTAGTGGAGTATTTCTTGAGTATTTTAGTTCTATAGGCTGCAGGTGAAATGATTTTGCATGCTTGTTCTATTGCTTAGAAATGTTATTTTGATGCATGTTAGCTCTCTAGTAACTCCCTATAGTAGTTTCCTACACTTGTTTGTTTCAAAATCATTTTTTAATGAGGTTTGTCAAAAATTTCAGAAAAGGGACATGGACAACTACACCTATGGAGAAATCTTTGAAAGAGAAGCACCAAGGTCATCGAGGCCTTCAAGATCTACTGCTCAATATAAAATGTCCTACAATGAAGATCTTATGTCACCAAACATTGAGGGGGACGATGGAGATGCGCACCCATCCACCTTCCCTTGTGCTAACTTTTTGAGTGATGTAGGGATTCTTGATGATTTCTTGCTCCTTATTAATAGGGTTGGATTGACTGCTTACATGACGGATGAGAGTAATCAATATGCTATTCTCACAAAGATTTCGTTGAAAGCTTTAAATTCACTAACACTCATTTCAATCCTTCCATTGCATTTAAAATTTATGATAAGTCTATCACCATGTCTTTGGAGAGGTTTTGTGATATTCTAGGTATACCCATGTTTGGGATGGCAAGGAAGATGCTACATCAGCCAACTGATTTGTTGGAGCTCTACCGAGGAGTGACTAACAATGATGACCGCACAGCACAGCGTGGCAAGATAAGGAACATTCAACTCCCAGCTATTAGATATTTTACTTACTATCTTGCCACTAGTATTCTTGGTAGAGGGAACACTAGCAATATCTCTAATTATCATTTAGCTTTTCTAGCTACTGCTCTTGATGTCAGCAAGAAGTATAACCTCGGTGCTCTTATTGCTCGTCGCCTAGCCGCTAGGGGACCTATTTTTGGAGGCATTGTTGTTGCGCGCATTGTTGTTGCACTAGGTCTTTCTATTGCTCCTCACGATATATTGTTGACTCCACAGAGGCTCGATCTTGCTGCCATGAAGCTCCATCACTTTGTTACTGCTAACTCATGTGCAGGGAAATTAGTTTATAGAATGTTATTCACTCATGGAGAAGAAAGGGAAATTCCCTTGCCGCAGTCCAGTTTGTTTACTATTCACATGCAGCCATGGTCGTGCACGAAGGAGGAGTTGGACGAGCAACTTAGGTTGCTCGGCTTCCACGTTTAGCACGGCGTGGTGGACCAGGAGGAAGAGGAGGCGTCTGCTGATCACTACACCACATACTACACCGGGGCATCCTCGAGCTCGTACCAGGACGAAGGTACTTCTTTGTCACACTTTGGAGGTACCACTTCATGGCCAACTTGGCCGAGTTGGGATTGATCTCCACTTAGGCCAAAAGCCTAAGCTTGGGGGGAGGTACGCCGACTACTCACTCATCTACATATCATATTTTGTCGGTCCTTTGTATATTCATGTTTCGCTTTCTTTATTGTTCTCGTTCTTATTTCTTCTTTCCAAAACACAAAAAGAACAAAAAAAATTCTGTTGTTTCTCTTCATTTGCCTTTTAGCTTTCTAGCTTTGGTTTGCTTTGTTCTCTATTTTCGGTTTGAAGTTTGAAAATCCAAAAATATTTTGCTTTGTTTGCTATTTCCTTCTGTTCTTTTTTCAAAAATCGAAAACCCAAAAATATTTGTTGTTGTTCTTCGGTTTTGTAAAGTTTGTTGCAGAGTTCAGTCTCTCGTGACTCCATTGGAGCTTGGTATCCACTTCATATTATTCAAGCCACACAAGTGAAAAAGCAATAATGACGACATATGACAATCCGAGATGGGTAAGAGGCTGGTATGAACTCTATTTGTTTTCATTTTTGTACATATACTCATCTATGTGGACATGCTTAGTTGGTTCATGTAAGGTATATGTCATTTAATGGATGCTTTGTAGTTCTTGCTTTCATATGATTAGTTCCAATTTACTAATAGTTTGTAGCATGTCATGTAGACGCTTGCTTGCATTGTTTTATTCATAATATGGTATGTCATTGTGGTATCCACCTCTGAAAGTTTCATTTGAATCGACTTGGCACATGCTCAAGCATGCACATGACCGAACAAAAAAGTCAATTAAGCCTCGATGATTTACTTTGCCTCAGAGTTCTTGTATCATTTTTTATGCCTATATTAATTTTGTTTTGTCACAAGCATGATTATGACAGTTTTTGCTCTCTCAATTGTCGCTTCCCAGTCTTTTGCTAGCCTTCACTTGTACTAAGAGGGAATACTTCTCGTGCATCCAATTACCAAAAACCAAGTCTTCCAAAGAGTCCACTATAAATTCCTATGCATGGTATTTGCAAGCCATTCCAAGTAAATTTTCATGTGCTAGCTTTTGAAACTTTCAAATACTTCTCATTTTGTGCCACTGTTTTTAGCTCATGGGGACGTAGTGGTCGGAATTGCTATCTTCCATATTAAATTAAGTACCCCTCGACTAGGCAGCTTCATCTGCTCGTCATTAATTTTGCAAGGGAGCTGGTCAGACCATTGTAATCTAATTTCTAAAAAGAAAAGAAAAAGAGCACTCCTCCATGGTATGTGAAAGTTGGTGGGCACCCAATGGAATCGGTTAGCCATGGTTTGAGAAAGGACAAAGGTGGGGAGGAGTGCCAAAGCTTTATAAAAGAGCACCAATGTGCCAAATTTTCAAAGAACTCGGAACCGCTCTCACTTGTTTAGTATGGAAGATAGCAAGTCCCCATTGCCAGTCGTTGACATGAAACAACCACCTCTCAAAATAAATTTGTATCCCTGTTTTGCAAATGAAAAGCTCTAGCACATGTTAAATCGCTGCTTCCCTCTGCGAAGGGCCTTTCTTTTACTTTTATGTTGAGTCTTCATCTTCTAACTTTAAAGCACCTTCTTGAGAGCATAGCTGTTATTCCTAGTGTAATGTGCTTGTCCCAGAACACGGTTAATTGTGGTATAACTTTGATGCTTGTATCTTTGATATATTTACTTCTAGTCTTCCTTTGGACCTCAGAGGTACCTCAGCATTTATGTTTTGCTCCACAAATAAAGGCAAGTGGGATACCACTCTTTCATATCATTTATGAACATTAGAATCTTGCAACTTCTTATGTTTCATGTTACTTGTTATTAGTATGTTGGCACTCTTTCATAGCTTGCTTGACTATGAGGTAACATTATTTGCATATTCTTATTATGAATTGCCTGAGTACTTGATCATATAGTTAGTATATATACATCTATGAAGCAAATGTGTTCGTAAAAGTTTCTTTTATCGCTCTCAGTTGTTAACTGAATTGCTTGAGGACAAGCAAATAGCTAAGCTTGGGGGGAGTTGATACGTCCAAAACGTATCTACTTTCCCGAATACTTTTGCTATTGTTTCTCCTCTAATTTGTGTGTTTTGAATACAACTAAAATGGACTAACGCTGTTTTCAGCAGAATTGCTCTGGTGTCTCGTTTTTGTGCAGAAATCCGACTTTCAGGAAAAATCCCGGAAAATATTGCAAAAATTCTATTTTGCCAGAAGACCCATGGAGCCAGAAGGGGAGACGAAGAGGAGCAAGGGCCTGGGCTCACCACCAGGGGGCGCGGCCCAGCCCTGGCCGTGCCCACCTGTGGTGAGGCCGCCTCGGCCTTCGCCTCAACCCCTCCTTCCGCCTACATATACCTGATGACCTGAAAATAGCGGGGGTTCGGCATTTTTCCCAGATAGACTTCCGCTACGCTGCCGCCATCAAAAACCGCGATTCGGAACTAGAAACTCCGTTCTGGCACCCTGCCAGGACGGGGATTTGGAGGAGACCTTCATCACCATCATCACCGACGTCTCTCCATCAACCATCCATGACTCCCCCATCCATGTGTGAGTAATTCCCGCTGTAGGCGAAGGGGATGGTAGGGATTGGATGAGATCATTCATGTAATTTGCTATGAGATTGTTAGGGCATAGTGCCTAGTATCTTTTATTAGTGCTTATGACATTGTTGCAACTTGTTGTGCTTAATGCTTGTCACTTTGGGCCCGAGTGCCATGATTTCAGATCTGAACATGTTATTGTTTTATGATGATACTTGTTGTTTATGGTCTTACCTACAAGTTGTATACACATATTGTTGTCCGGAACCCGAGGCCCTAAAGAGACAGAAATTGGGATAACCGGAGGGGATGGCTATGATGTGAGGATCACATGTGTTCACCGAGTGCTAATGCTTTACTCTGGTACTTTATTAAAAGGAGTACCTTAATTACCAGAAGTTTCCCTTGAGGCCCTGCTGCAACAGGCTGGTAGGACAAAAGATGTCGTGCAAGTTTCTCATTGCGAGCACGTACGACTATATACGGAACACATGCCTATGATTGTTAGTACTAGGATGCTTTATATTATTTATCTGCAATTGCCCATGTCTCACTGATTTCATGAATTATCTTATCCATGCAACGCCCGTACATCATCCCTATGCCTACAGTATTTCATCCTACTATTTACTATTGCTACTATTACCGCTTTTATTTTACTACTGCTGTTACTGTTTCACTACTATCACCACTATAAAACTGTTGCTACTGATAAACCGCTGCGAACAAGTCTGTTTCCAGGTGCAGCTGAATTGACAACTCATCTATTAAGGCTTATAAATATTCTTTGGCTCCCCTTATGTCGAATCAATAAATTTGGGTTTTACTTCCCTCAAAGACTGTTGCGATCCCCTATACTTGTGGGTCATCAGCCCTTTAGTCGGTATGATATCTATTAAAATAAAAAATTGAGATTACATTGTCGTGTTTCTCACAAACAAAATATCTGTGATCCTTCGAAAGAAAAATTTCGACTCACACGCAAGCATGGCAAAAATCACCAAAAATACCTTGGAACTATGGTTGTTCCCTTGGTTGTTCATAGACAGACACATACAAATAGCAAAAGCAATGTTCATAACATAGTATTTATGAGCGATACAGATAAAAGTGGCAGTGCATTACACAACGATTACATTAAAGATAATTGATATTAGTGAAATTATAGTTCGGCTTCATATTTCTTCTAGGGATTTCTATTTTCGTGCCCTCGGGTCCTTAGTTGTACTCAGTTTTCCCCAGCTCCTTAGTTTTTCCTCAGTTTTGTCCAAGCCCTTGTCTGAAACCATCACAAGTGCTGGAACGGCCAGTTGCCCGACGGTTGAACACCTTTGACCGTTAAGTGCTGACTAGTGGGGCCATGTAGAGCCCGCAAAGACACGTCAGAGCATCCATCTTTGTTTGACCGTAAGCATCGCCGTATCCCTGACCAAAACGTGGATGAGTGGGGCTTCGGTATATCGAATGACAAGTGGGGCCATGACGCTGATACAAGGGGCAATACACGGGTAGGATTAGATTTTTAAACGGAGCTCTACAGCGATGGCACGGAGGAGGTGGCCTGCGGGGTGCCGAGATGAGATCGATGTCCACAAAGAACTGCATGAGGCGAGACCAGACGCATTAGATAGATATGAACTAGACGCGTTTAACCATGCAAAGAAGAGAAGAAATGGGCGAGGACATCGACGACGACCTCAACACTTTGACTGATGGTGTCGGACACGAACGCGAGCAATGTAGAGAAAACTAGTGTCTCTCCTTTCTGGCGTGTATAGATGGGTGCTAGGGTAGTGTGGTGGTGAAGGGAAAGACCTCGCGGTGGTCAGTGGCGTCCAGCATAGCGGGGCGGCGTGGCCGTGCCCACAGCGGCATGCATGTTCGGCATTGGCATCAGCATGTACGTCCGTCATTGTCCTTGGCGGTATCTCTGGTGTGTCAGTGATCGAATGAGGGGACGGTATTGAGGGTACATCCCTACGGTGACCTAGCAGTGGCGGCGAGCATGCATAGCCGTTCTGACCATGCCGATATCGGCATCGGCATCATTTGGAGGCTGTGGTGCTCGAATCATGGTGGAAATTGCGATTCCCTATTATTTTTACATGCATAATATATAGAAAATAGCTAGATCTCTAAATCGATGCATATGAAGCTACATATATATTCTTGGTCATAATCCCCTTATCTAAAGGGGATGGATGCATGGCTTCACGTCGTCGTCGCTTTCATCGTCAGTATCTTCGTCGTCCGTGTAGTAGTACTTCCTGCACAATGTTACGTCGAACACCTTCACTGTGAGCACATCATCGCCTTCATATTTGAAGTGTAGGATGTAGCCAAAATCCACACCGTGCGCGATGGCGAAATTCTCCCAGCCCTTGTCGAGGTACATCCGGCCTTGTCCGTCAAATAGGACCTCCACGGTCCAGAGACGAGGACCGCAGTCAGCTGCTCGCAGATACACCTTTGCGGGCTCCTGGCCGTCAAGATAGGCCGCAAACTTTTGTGGGAGTGCCTGTAAAGAGATCGAGTGCCGATCGTTTGAAATTAAAGGCTTTTTGGAACATGCACATAATTAATCGCATGCATCATATATGTGGGAACCCGTACGTACCTTCTTGGCCAAAGGGTCTTCATAGATGACGATTAAGAACTCCTCTATGATCAATGGCAGTGTTGACAGTGGTGGTGGCAATGATGATGATCCACCACCCAGGTCGCCCCTTCCCCTTCCCCTTCCCCTTCCCCTTCCGGTCGGCGTCCGAGACGTGGAAGCCATGGCAATGGATCAAGTGTATGTGAACGAAGAAGAGAGAGGCAGAAACGAAGAAGAGAGAGGCAGAACCTATTGACATGAGGGATGGCCGTTGTGGGGGTTTATAAGGGCAAGATGACCGTTGTGGGGTTTACATAATAAATTAAGGAGGAGATGACCGTTGTGGGTGTTTATATCTCAACAAAAAAGTAATTCTTAAAAGAAATGGAAATTCGTGATAGTTTATTATTTTACCGTGAAAAGTAATGCCTAAAGGAAATTCGTGATAGTTTATCATTTCACCATGAAAAGTAATGCCTAAAGGAAATTCGTGATAGTTTATTATTTTACCATGAAAAGTAATGCCTAAATGGAAATTCGTGATAGTTTATTATTTTACCGTGAAAAGTAATGCCTAAAGGAAATTCGTGATAGTTTATCATTTCACCGTGAAAAGTAATGCCTAAAGGAAATTCGTGATAGTTTATTATTTTACCGTAAAAAGTAATGCCTAAATGGAAATTCGTGATAGTTTATCATTTTACCGTTCAAAGTAATGCCTACAAGAAGTGGAAATTCGTGATTACCAAACTTGTTGAATCCGGTGGCCAACTCGTTATTTAGCATACATAGAGGGGTAGTAGTTTGCCACCGACAGATAGAGAGAGGGTGGCACGATCCTGCCCGTTAGATCATAGGATCGACGGTAGGTGGGCACGATCCATGTGACAACAGCTCGACCAATCAGGCCAAGTTTGGGCTTCTGTGAGAAGGGAGAGGGTAAAACTGAGTAGTATCAAGGATACAAGGGCAAGTAAATAGTAAACAGGCTAAGGAATTCAAATAAGAGATTTAGAAAAAGAAAAACACATGTTTTGTACAATGAAACCCAGGTTGGCCTACCTCAAAGTATTAGCAATTCAAATATACATGAGTGTAAAAATTATGGCCTCATTCAGACAAACTATGTTTTGGGTATAGATGTTTTGAGAAGGGGTTTGAGTGGAAAGCCATGAACCTTCATAGCTACTAGTGATTTGAGAAGTGGCCATTTGTGTTAAAACTTGATTTATATATGATTGTGTACGTGGCATGTCGCGTAACAAGACTCCATGAGTAGGAGGCACTATGATTTTATTTTTTTGAATTTTTTTGCGCATGAAATGACTCAATTAGATAGCTTAATCCCATTTGTTGACTCTCTGTTGACTAGCCACTTGAGAGTAAAACTGAGTATATTGCACTAGCCAGTATTAGTACTCAAGGGAAAAACTGAGTACAGATATTTTTCCAGTGTAAGACTCGAGGGTAGAACTGAGTACACGTAACGGTGCTGACGTGCAGTCCCACGGACGCGTGTCGCGGTGAGCAACGGTTAGCCGCGCGGTGCGCGTGTTGAGACCAAAACGTCAACTGTTGAGACGAACCGTCACTTTGCCAGTACAGAGCCCATCTCTCCCTCCCTCTGCACACAGTCTCATTATAACTCACGCACGCAACCACGCCTCTCACGTCCCATCACCTTCTCCAAAAAACCCCAGCCGCCCTACGCGCACTCCCCTGCCGGCGATGGAGAAGAAGAATGCGCCGGCGGCCATCGCCCCCGAGCCCGTCGCCTCCGAGCCCATCGCCTCCGAGCCCATCGCATCCGAGCCCGTCGCCGCCGAGCCCGTCGCATCCGAGGGCGGCACATACAAGCGTGGCACCTCCGTGAACTAGGCCTCTCTTAAGGGTGATGGACAACTTCACAAGATCGGCGACTGCTTACTGGCGAACGAGGAGTATGTGGACACCTACGCTGCTTTGAGGCAAGTTTGTACAAATTGGCGCTCAGATCTACCTGAGCCCGACGTGCACCTGCACGAATGGATCGTGGTAGAACACGCCCTTCCACGCGCCGCTGAGTTCTCCTTCCTCAATCTCCGCACATCCCGCTACGTCACCATCGATCTAACGGAAGTTCATGCAAGGTTCAAATTCCTCCATATCTATAGAGTTAATCTATTTTTATTTTCAATCGTAAACATCTTAGTACTGAATGTTATCTTCATCAACTCCCTTTTAGATACTACTTCATTGGCTTTTACCGTGGCATCATCGTGCTTGCCCAGAGGAACCAGCCTCACAAGATACGGCTTCTGAACCCACTCACAAAGACATTGAACGCTACATTTGAGGCGCAGATGCCATCTATGATTGTGAAGTCAGTCGCTATAATAAAGTCCCCGACTATGGTCTTCATTTGCACAGGTTACCCCAATGAAATTGCTTGGGTCGATAAGAGCTCTCCAACTAAGGATATAGATGTAGAAGATTGGGGAGAAGGAAGATTTGCGATCGAGGACCATATTATGTGTTGCATTACCCCGTTCAATGGTGAATTGTATGCAATAGCTGTGCATGAGTTCGGAAGAATAGTGTGCACCAACAATGTCCAGTTGGAGCAGCGTGCGAGCACTATCAGCATGAAGACACTATTATCATTTCCAGAACTTGGAAATGATTATGATTCCAAGTTCTACCTTGTGGAGTCGGATGGTGATCTGCAGCTTGTGTTGTTGGGCGGCAGCACTGACGACAACATGCATTTGGAGGAAGGTCAACCATTGGTGTACCGTGTGGACACTGAGAGCCGCTCTCTCCATGCTGTCAGTAACATTGGCAGTCGTGCCCTCTTTGTCAATTTTATCCGGTGTATCTCCGTCGACACCAGAGTGCACCCGACACTTCGACCTGGCTGCATCTACTACGCGGATTTGGGTTATATCAGAGAGTATGATGATGATAGAACCCCTGGGATGAGTGGCCACGACGTGCGGATAGATTAGGATACAACGGTCTGAAAAATGAACAAAGGCCATACTGTTTGGAGGATGTATTGGCTGCACACTGCAGACGGAGGGAGTTCAGTGAATATTTCCTTCATCTCATGAATTGTAGCAACGACGAAATATATTATGAAGAATGAAGAACATTGTTATTGGCTGCTTTTGGCTGCTGTATACAGTTTATGTATTATACTTAGTTTTCTGGATTTATTATGCTGCTGTGAATTTATCCTATACTAGCTTCTAGATTTGCTACTAGATTTGTTACCATATTGGGCAAAAAATGAGGGCCAAAAGGCAACAATCATTGAAGAAAGACAGAAATAGAAGCTTCTCTAGATTTGATACTAATTTGGTGAAAAGAGAGAGAACTGTTACAGATGGAGAGGGGAAAAAGGCGCTCTGAAAAGGCGCTCTAAAAAGGCAATGCCAATTTGGCCCGAGAGAGACAGAACCGAGCTCTCACGTACAACCAAACGCGGTCTCGTCCTGTCCCACGCGGTCCCTTTCTACCAGCCCCACGCGACGCGGCCCCACACGATGCGGCCCTACACATCAGCATGGAAACGGTCAACTAAACGGGAATCCTCCCGTCTGAGCTCCTTCTGAGGGTTTCAGACAACGGCTTGGGGAAAACTGAGGAAAAACTAACGAGCTGGGGAAAACTGAGTACAACTAAGGACCTGAGGGCACGAAAATAGAAATCCCTTTCTTCTAACACTGAGTCCCATCAAATTCTTCACGTCAAACTTTGCTATTCCATAGTGGTAATTGAACAGCAAAAAACCACCCTTGATGCAGATCATAATCCTCGGCGAAGCGAGGCCAGCCACCCTTGAAGAACATCTCCCCGTCGCCATCATAATACACATCCACCTCGTATGGAGGACCTCCACTTGACACTTCTTAGAGGATGGCTTCACGAAGCTCTCGGCCATCCATAAACTTGTAAATTTCAAAGGCATGCGCTGCTGCTCACGGCATTGGGCATCAGCAAGCGTGAAAAAAGAGAAAACAGTCCCAGTGGACGGGGCGGAGGATTGAGATGCGCTGCACTTATAGGGAGGAAATCTTACCAAAATGCTCAAGATCCCATGCATAAACACTGCCATTCGTGGCTACGATGAACACAAGGTCATTGTGGATAATAGCATCACAGTATTTGGAAAAGAGTTGGAACTGGTTCTCAAGAAATATCCATCCATTAGGGGCATTGCCTTCAAGGACGACAATTTTGAAAACTGCGACGAGAGAGAAATCTGTATACTCCCCATTAGTGTAAGAGGGTGATCATCCTCCGTGAGTGCAAGTGAACTTTGGTGGCTTCGAACTGCGTCACAGATGGAAGAGGAATCATGTGACGAGTGTACACGTTAACAAGTTCCCACTTCCATTCCAGGCAAACCATGATGATCCAATCTCCATTGTTGCCTACCCACTGCTCACTGATATCATTCGACATCACAGCATCGGAGGAGAACCTGTCTAGCGGCATCAACATGCACTCGCAGCCGATGGACAAGTCCTTGCCGTACTCCCACGGTTTCTTTGTCGGGTGAGAATTGTGACACCCCAACTTTTGTTAACATGTGTAAGCAAGAGTTTAGTAAGGCAAAAATGAGGGCCAACAAAAACTTTTTGCAATTAAGCAAACCCAATATAGTTTTGTGCATGTTTGACTTGATTTTTGTGTCCATAAGAGTTGTTTGCTAAACAAGATTGTGAACCAACCCAATCCTTGTGCTCTTGATCATGTCTCTAATAACTATTTGGTAAAAATATAATCTTGGCAATCTCTCATATTAAAAAATGATTTAAGTTTTCCAAAAACAAAGGCCAAGATTCTTTTGACAAAAAGGCTTTTCCAAAAACTATGTTTTTATAAAATCTATAGGGATCTTTAAGATGGTCCCACTATTTTGCAAATCTAATAATTTTACAAGCTTTTCACAAATATCTTCCAAATGTAATTGTAGTATATAGGAGAAATCTTTAGGAAAGGGCAGCTCTAATGCCTCCATTCTTTTTGAGAAAATAAAAATACCCAAAACTATGGTGTCTCTCACCAAACCCTTTTTTCCCTTCAAAGCTATTTTCAAAGTACCAAGGCATGATCATCATGTGAGCACTTATCCAATAAATGTTCTTGTTCTGATTGGTTGATTACATGTGGTGATCTTTATTGATTTTTTTGAAGCCTCTACTGTGGGGGTTTCATTAAATAAGGAAATAATTACAGAATATTTACAAGCTATTTACAAGCAGACAGAAAAGGTAAACTAAGGAAGGTTTTCAATCCATGATAACAAAATATGAACTATGTCCTTCTTCACCCTATTCTTAAGCATGGTAACTTCATGAACAAAACTAGACCTCCATCTCCTAAAAGTTGGTCTGATATTTTTGAAGATCCAGCCATTCCCTTGCTTTCAAATGCACCAGCAAGCTATGATTACTATTTCAGTGAAACAAGGTCCTAAAAAAGGATCACTTTGCCAGAATCAGCAGCTGATTTATGAGGAGATCTATCGTCCCATGTCTCAGAGGGTGTGCTACATGCATGTTCTTGACATCTCTCACCTTCAGAAGAAGCCAGAGTACTTTGGTGAAGCTTTGGAAATTACTAAGCAGCTCGGTTTGTTTAATCTTATGGGTATCCACTGCCAATACAACGAGAAGATCATTCAGCGGTTCTATGCTACTCTCTGCTTTGAGAATGATGAGGCTATCACATTCAAGTGGATGGCAGGTAACACCATGCGTCACTCCAACTTTTATGAGTTTGTGAAGCTTTTGAACTATGGATTTCAAGGTCATAGCATGCCAGTTGGTCACCGCGTGCATCATCATGGAGCTCACCCGGACAAGAAGCGTTTAGCTCCACTCTATACTCCCAAGGGGACTATTGGCAGCATTAAGGGTTTGCTTCTGCTCTACAACATCTTGCTTCGCATGTTTCGGGAAAACATTTCACCTTTTGGAGGTAATCGGGATGCTACTCGTTCAGCTCTAGTGGAACTCATGTACCTCTCTCACCTTTGCTATGAGAGTGAAGACCCTAATGAAGATTTTGGTTTGGATGTGATGCACTACATATTCAATGAAATGCATGATCCTACGATCTCCAAGCGTACTCCTCCCTATGCTCCCTACATCATGCTTCTTAGCAATGAGAAGGTCAAGGATATGGATTTCTCAAGAGGCAATTCGGAGCACAAAATCAAGCGTATGAATGTTGTCAAGACCGAGGATGAGAAGGAAGAAGCCAAAGCCAAAAGAAGGAAGCCCACTTCAGAAGTTGAGGATGTTGAGATGGATGATCCTAGTTCCCCCGTGCACACTCGCCATCATGCTCACTGTTCTACCTCAGCCCGCTCTCATGGCAAGAAGAAGCTCTCTTGGCGACAACGCACTCTCTTGTGCATGAATGTTGCCATCCACAAGGAAAACTATGCTTCTTATGAAGAAAGCAAGACCATCATTCACAATCAGAAGTCACTCTTCCGTGAGATCCAGCTCATCCAAGACCCCAATTCTCATCTTTCCCCATGTGCAGACCAGCCGACCTACACTCCACATGTGAATGGCAAGATGACAATGACATTTATTGGGCACATATGGAAGATCTCTCCAAGGGCGGCGAAGTTGAAGAGGTCTCCAGCGACGATGAGGATGAGTCCGATGATGAGTGATCTCCTTGGGACGTTTAGCATCGCTCTTCTCCCTTTTTGGTGTCTCGATGCCAAAGGGGGAGAAGTAGTTCTATTTAGGATTTTCTTTGGGGCTTTCTTCTTAGGGGTGTTGGTTGGGCACAAGCATGCCATGTGTTTCATTTTCCGTGTCTTTATGCTTGTGTCCATTTATCTTAGGTTGTGAACTTGATTTATCTGTTTGTGAAGAGTTTAGAACTATCTTATTGTAATGGTTATGAACTTTGTTCATTTGGTTTGGAGGCTATCTTCTTATCATTGGTTTGGAGACTATCATGTTATCATTGTAATTTATTGGTAAAGTCTTCACATGTACAGTAATTGCTTCTAAAATCATAGCCTCCTCGTAGACATTGTGCATTGATGTTCTCTTAGTTCGTTTATAATATGAAAATGCTTAGGGGGAGCACCCTTTTGCTTTACCACTCACTTATTCGTATTGCAAATACTTGTATTGTCATCAAACACCAAAAAGGGGGAGATTGAAAGGACATGCTCCTAGCTTTCGGGTTTTGGGTGTTCGATTACAACACAAGGCATTTAATCTTGTGCTAAGCATTGCAGGGACTAATTAGGTAATGCTCAAGATGGAGGTTGTATGAGGAGTGTGAAAAGGGGATGGCTATATGTGGGATTAAAATCATCGTTTGAAGTCTCCTACTTAAGGCCGGAAATTTAGTTTCAGGGCCAGAAATTCCGCTCTAGAGCAAGAATTTCCGCCCCTGAACAAAATTTCCGGGGGGCGAAAATTCTATAATTTCCACCCCCTCCAAAATTCGGCTAAGTCCTTTACCTTGAGTTGCGGTGCAACTCTCTGTAAAGGGCCAGCAAATTCTAGCTTTTGCAGAATTTCTGGGGGGGGGGGGATTTCAAAAATTCTGCCCCTATGAAATTTCGCGAAGTCCTTTACTTTGAGTTGTGCTGCAACTCTCTGTAAAGGGGTTAGAATTTCTGGCCAGAATTTCCACTTTGGAAATTTCAGGGGACCGAAATTTCTGCCTTAACTGGACCCCGGAATTTCCACACCCGGGCCGGAATTTCTGGGGTAAATCATCTATAACGGTCAGATTTTGAGCCGCGCCTATAAATAGTCATCCCCTACCTCAGATCTTGTTGCTTCGTCCACTGCTTCTCTCTCCTCCATTAATACAAGCTTTGAAGCCCTAGATCTCCTCACCTGCCCAATCAAACTTGATGCCCATCAAAGATTTGGTGGAGAATATCTAGATCTAGGTGTTGACTAAACAAATTTCACTCCCCCCATGTTTTGTTGGGGATCTTGGTTCTATGTACTCTTGAGGATTCTTAGGCCTTTGTGGTTGTTCTTAAAGTCTCACCTTTGTGTGTATGGACTTCTAGATCTAGTTGGGAGCCTCCAATTTGGTTGTGGAGATAGCATCAACTCTTGGTGTAAAGGTTGTTGGTGACACCTTCAAGTCACTCCTTAGTGGAACCCAACACTACAAGAAATGTGTTGACTAGCGACCCTCTAATTTCATCACTAAATCGTCATAATGGTTGATTTATGACGATTTTATGACAAAAAATCGATCATCAAAAACGGGGCGTCGTTGATGATCGAACATGATGAATTCACTAAGATCGTCATAACCGTCTATGACGATATTGGACCGTTATAACGCTTATGACGATTCAGTATCATCATGGGCAATTTGATGAGGCCACATCAGTAATCCGACGGGGCATACGCGTGGCAGGAAGCCACATCAGCAATCTAACGTGGAATACAGGTGGCATACACGTGGCAGACATGTAAATCAAAATCAGCCCAGTCCATTTCAGTGATCTATATGGGCCAAGCCTAATAAGTCTAGCCTTTTTTGCCTGGGCCTTATCCTTTTTTTTGTCAATATCTCTATTGGGCCGTATAGCTTTTTTACATCCTTTTTCTAATTTCTAGTCACTTTTTTACTAGGCTGGTCCCACCTGTCAGTTCTTAATTTTCGTACTGGTCCCACTCGTCAGTTCGTATTTTCATACTGGTCACACTGGTCAGGTCTTATTTTCCAATAATTTGACAACAATTAAATACCAGATAAGAAACAATGAATAGATACAATTATTTTTACAAGCATAACAAAATTTCCACAGGCACATATATACAATATATACAAGGCTGGAACTGATTCTAGGCAAATATGTAAATCCACGCATGACCATATCCTACAGCATAGAATATCCATCAATAGTACTCCAACAGTACCAAATGCAATATCACAGAACCCAAAGCATATGCTTCTAGGCGACCAGACTTGAGTGTCCCAATCTCCAGGCCCATGACAGGGATCTCTGCCTTCCAACCCACAACCTGCCGACTTCTCACAATGTGCACCATTTCCTCCACCATCGCATCCCAGCTGCCAGCTACACATTTAAGCATCAAAGTAACATATGCAGAATTATATACAATAAGATGACCAAGAGAGTCACACTAGTTAATACCCTAACAGCAATATCTCAATTTAGACACATGAGTTCAAATTATTTCATAGTACACTATGGCGAATACATACAAGTTATCCAAATACATTCAAGAAATATTTTGTAAGCTGCAGTTGTACTGTAATATCAGTCTATCAGTCAAGTCAGGTTTGTGTGCAGCAAAACAAAGGATCATGTAGCAGAAGCAAGTTTCAAATGATTGCAATTCTTTTAGTAAAAAAATATGTGGCAAAGGATATCCAGCTCGACCATACATAAAATCTATCAAGCTTCAATATCACATTGGGACTCAAAACAATAACATGTCATGGCACCAAGGCCAATCAGCCAAGTAACAGAGGAAGAGAACGGGATAGACCAATGACTTACCTAAACCAGAGAAGACACTGTTGATGCGGTTGCAGCGCTGTGAGCTCGACATTGAGAATGGGGTGGCATGGCTATAACTGATGCGCTCCAGCACACAGGCAAGCATCATGGCTCCATCAGGTCTGCGAGAAAAAACAAGCAAGGTAAGGATCTGCAAGCATCAAAGATGCTGCAGGTGCGGGTCAAACCAAGTTAAAAAGGACCAATTAAACATTACCAGGACATAATTAAACCATGAATCATATGGATACACACATGCTTTTACTTTGGACAGATAATTAAAACCAATCCACACTTGTGTCCCAGTTTTTAGTAATTTTCAACAGTTCAAACAATAGGCATATATTTAACACAGTTCAAACAGTAATGAATTTACATAAATTAATTTACAGACATGTGTTGTATTCAGATTTCAATTAGAACTGTGTGGCCATAAATCTGGGACATACGCCTGGATAGCCAACTATCTCTGACAAAGATATATAAACATATCAACTGTAGCTTGGCATTTTGGGTATGCTATGAATCTGTGATAATCAGAAGATAAGAGTGACGGTGGTACAAGGCACAGGAAAAAATGGTACAACTAAACAAACTGGTTCAATAACTAGGCAAAGAATCAGGTATAATTACTGTAAACAGTTAGTAGAAATAAAGCAATTAGTGCAGAGAATGAGGATACATATATGGCACAGAATGAGGATACATTAAGGCAAAATCAAGCATTCCAATAATTAGGAAAGTATAAAACAAGCTAAAGACTAGTATGAACCATGAGGGGTAATATGCAGTTATATGAACATATATGGCTTGAGCAAGATATACCTTGTTGCAGCAGCAGATCATCTGCTTCACACCAAGGGTGAAAGCAAGGAGAGCATGCTCACGGGTCTGGCTATCCTTGGAGATACCAGCCTCAAAACCACCAGTGGTGGAGTTAATGATAAGCATAGCACAATCAGCCTGGGAGGTACCAGTGATCATGTTCTTGATGAAGTCACAATGTCCCGGAGCATCAATGACGGGGCAGGAGTATATCAATGGTGATACCCCTCTCACGCTCAGCCTTGAGCTTGTCAAGCACCCGCGCATACTCCAGAGAAAAGAGGGAGAAAAGAGTTCAGTTAGTTCAATATAAATAGAACAAAGGTTTGATAATTAGAACAAATAGTAATAAAATTCCTAACACAATCGACTTCATGTATAAAGCTCACAGCATGTTGACATGAGAGATAGCTTAATGTATTACCAAGTTTTAACAATAAATAAAGCTAAGCATACTACAAACAAAGCATACATACTTAAAGCTATGCATCCTACAAGCTAAGCTATGCACTGGTAAGCAAACATGAATACTGCTTACTTGAATCTTCTATTAAAAGATATTTTTTAACACTGGTAAGTCAACCCACTTATTCTTTCCAGCCACTGCAAGCATATTTATAAAACACAAGAATTAAAATGGTTCACATTTCTATTAAGTGGATGGCTAGTTACAGGTTGTGTGGAATATTGGGGATAATGTGCTAATCCTAACCAACAAAATACAACAGGACTAAGAACCACCTGTGTGCTGGAGCATGTGATAATGACACACACTTATGATTCATGAAACCACATAAGCATAAGCATGAATCAGGACTAATCAGATTACTTGAACAAACTATCCAGTGGATTACCCTTTACTAGCACAAACCACATAAGCATGAATCAGATTCACAACATCCTAACTATATCACGAACCAACAATTTAACTAAACAATAATAACAGTGAAGCTACCATTCAGCAAACTATACAGCCAGGAGAAACTGAAATTCACCTGAGAAGAACATGCATGCAGTACCTAAAGAATGTAATCTACCAAATGTTGTAACCTCCCAGCAGAAAAAATAAAATTAAACAAGAGCATCATCTAGCTAAAAATTTGATGTCTACTAGGCTCAATTCAAGATCTACTTTACCAAATCTAGCACCAGCCTAACCAGGCTCCACAATCTACACTGACCTGACACCGTGGGTCGAAAGGACACACACCAGATCCGGGCAGCGATGAGGTTGGGGTTGCGGTACTGGTGCTCAGCGCCTCCCTCCTCCACTTTGTCTCGTCACACTCCATGACCACCTAGGCGCCCTGCCCTGGCCGACATCGCGGGAGTCATCGCTGGGAGGTGGGAAGGTGGAGGACTTCCGGGCAAATCGAAAGTCACCACCACATCCACCTCGGTGAGACACGATGGCAAGCAGGCTCGGGCTCCACCCTCACGGCCGGTGGCGTCTGCAGGGAAAGGCATAGTCTGAGAGAGAAAATCCGGGAGAGAGGGAGAAGGGAGAGACCATAGGAGGAGGAGAAGTATCATTACCGACAGATCTGAAGACGGTCTGCGGCGTGGTGGTGAAATTGTCGTCCAACGTCCTCCATGAACGAGACGAGGAGGTCACCAACCATGCAAGTCGCAACACCAGTAGGTCGTCGGCCTCCTTGATCCCACGGCAGCGCATCGAGAGGAAGAGCGGGTGGCCATCCTTCTCCCGGACGAGCGCCGGAGCAGGTGGCCGTGGGTCGGGGATGAGAAGAGAGGAGAGGATGGCGAGCGCGGGGAGGTTCCTAGATCGGGATCTAGCACGGGGTGGGTCGGGGATGAGAAGAGAGGAGAGAGGTGGTGGCAACTGTGGGGGAAGGGGAGGGTTAGGGTTTCTGAGCATTAGGGTTCTGTTGCGCGCTCGCATTTAAGTAGGTGAGATGAGTGACGTTGGATTAGAGTGTGGACGATCCAGATCAACTATAGGGGGTGATCCGTGGCAGGAGTAATTCTGCTTTGTGATTGGCCCGAGACAACTAGTTATGACAAGATTTTGAATCCAACCTAAGTAATTCAAAAAAAAATCAAAATGACCCCATATTGTGCAAATGTGTGCATCTTGGGATGACAAACAATGTTGATTTGGGAAGTTTTAATTTTGGTTGCACAAAAAATTCAATTTTCATTTTCTTAGTGCAAAAATTGATTTATTTTGTGAAGCACCTACCAAAAATGCAATTTTTTTAATGAGGAGCAGTATACATCACGACGCCCATCGCAATAAGAAAAGCCGTATCTTCCTAGACTCTTTTGGTATCACGCAGATGTGCCATGGTGGTGTCGCCGGCCGCGGAAGTTTCTTCATCTGCGGCATAATACCGAGATGCATATGCCACATCCAGCAGTATGCCGGCGCTATGATCTTGAGAAGGTTGCAGTAGGCGCAGCAGTCAGTTATGCCGCCCCAGAACAGCCCGTGAAATTTTTCTGTGGATGGCAAGCTGGTGCGGAGCCATCCAGACGCCAAACGTGGTGTCACCCAAGGAGCACGAGCGACAACGCAGGCATTTATCTTGATCCTCTTGGAATCATCAAGACGAAGCTGAGCGTCCACAGTTCCATCCGTCCAGACGCCAAACGTGGTGTCGCCCGGAAGGAGCACGAGCGACAACGCATGCGTCGATTTTGATCCTCTTGGAATCGTCAAGACGAAGCTGAGCGTCCACAGTTCCATCGGCATGGCTGCAGAGTCACCGAGACGTGGAGCCGCGATGTTGAGGTGGAGCAAACACGGCATGGCCGTTAGCAAAGATGGAGTGGACGAGGAAGCAGACGCCATGAATGTGTGGTGCGAAAGCGGGGGAGGAAGCTCAAAGTTAATAACTTGGAGTTTGATAAGATGTATAGAGGAACGGAAGAACAAGTAATTGTATTGCCTCTACTGTAATGGCCTGCAGGCAGCCAGCCACTACATTGTACTTGCGTAAATGCATAAGGAAAGGATGTTCGCATTTATGCAAGGTTCAGATGAAGAGCACAATATAACAGATAAAAAAGAAAACTATTTCCTTTTTCTTTTTTGCAGGAAAAAGAAAACTATTTTCTTGAACATTGAGATTCTATACGATGTCTTACTCGTAGGAGTCATGGTGGCCTGATGAGTTGGGCATGAAGCACGGTAGTGTGTAAGAACACAGGTAAAAAAAATCACCATTAAGAGCAATGTGCATGGTTCTCTTACTGTACATTACATATTATTTTATTTTCAGATCACTTGATTGATGGTGCCTTTAATTTTTATTAATCTTATTTTATTTGTAGGTTGCACACAAAAATTCCTTGCTTGCGAAGGCTGAGTGGAGACTCAAGAATACCACCAATCATTTCATGTAAATCATTACATTATTAGTTTACAGTATTCTTTTCTTCTTCATTTTTGCAGATTTCAAATCCTTTAAGATAGTGGTTTGTGAATACATGACAATGGAAGCAGGATTAATAGGGATAAAGATAGGCTAACATTTGATCTCAGTTTAGTATGACAGAGCATAATGAGTTAATGACACGTACATTATATCTTGGTTCATGTCCTTCCAGCATCGTACTTCAGTTAGACGATTATGTTATAGATATTATAATACACATGTTTGATAAAGAAGGAGCCTAATCAGTAAGGGATGTCACTATTGAATTACAGCTGGTACATAATGCATCTTTGATGTAAAAAATATTTCATAGCCATGAGAGTTAATTGGAGTTTGGGCAAAGAACATATAAGTTGAATGTCTAAGTACTTATTACTCTTGAAAAGTATTAAAATTGTATCAAGAAGAACGTATATACATTTAATGAAGATTTAAATAATATCATTGCTAGCCGCGCAATTTGCGCGGGTCATCTAGCTAGTTATACCATATTTGATGTACAATTCACCAGTTTTTTGCATGGAAATTTTTTTATAGCCACCCCTCAAAAAATAGACAAAATTCTGCCAATTCAGCTGGAAGCGGGTCAAATTTGAACCACAGGTGCTACATAATTTGCTCATGTTTTTTTCCAAAAATAATTTTTAGGTACACAAGTATCTATTTCATCAGAGATCCATCAAGTGTTTGGCAATATTCTATCCCAACCTAGGAGCGGTCACACCCGCCGTTTTGGTCGCATTTTGAAGTCGACATAAGAAATTCAAAAAAAACACAAAAATACAAATCCTTCATGTTGTGTCATGTTATGTGACCTAGTTGCCATGAAAAGTAATAAACTTTGAATATTGCAACTATTTTGAAAAAGTGTTCACAAAAATGAGCTATCTCGTACGAAGTTCTATGGCTTTCAAGCCAAATGAGCTAGTTATGGCCATAACTACGGCATAGTTTGTTCAACTGACCCTATATTGTGCATATGTGTGTATCTTGGGATAACAAACAATGTTGATTTGGGAAGTTTTAATTTTCGTTGCACAAAAAATTCATTTTTCATTTTCTTAGTGCAAAAATTGAGTTTTTTGTGAAGCGTCTACCAAAAGTTTGCTACAAAAATAGAACAACCAAATTTTAAATGATATTATATCATATTTGATCCACAATTCACCAGTTGTTTGCATGTAAAAAGTTATATAGCCACCCATCAGAAAAAGACAAATATCTGCCAATTCAGCTAGAAGCGGGTCAAATTTGAACTACAGGTGCTTCATAGTTTGCTCATGTTTTTTTCCAAAAATCATTTTTAGGTACACAAGTATCTATTTCATTAGAGATCCATCAAGTGTTTGGCAAGATTCTATCCCAACCTAGGAGCGGTCACGCCCGTCGTTTTGGTCGCATTTTAAAATCGGCATAAGAAATTAAAAAAAAATCAAAAAAATACAAATCCTTCGTGTTGTGTCATGTTATGTGACCTAGTTGCCATGAAAAATAATAAACTTTGAATATTGCAACTATTTTTAAAAATTGTTCACAAAAAAGAGCTATCTCGTACGAAGTTCTATGGCTTTCAAGCCAATTGAGCTAGTTATGGCCACAACCACGGCATAGTTTGTTCAACTGACCCCATATTGTGCATATGTGTGTATCTTGGGATGACAAACAATGTTGATTTGGGAAGTTTTAATTTTCGTTGCACGAAAAAATCATTTTTCATTTTCCTGGTGCAAAAATTGAGTTTTTTTGTGAAGCGTCTACCAAAAGTATGTTACAAAAATTGAACAACCAAATTTTAAATGATATTATATCATATTTGATCCACAATTCACCAGTTGTTTGCATATAAAAAGTTGTATAGCCACCCCTCAGAAAAAGACAAATATCTGCCGATTCAGTTGGAAGCGGGTCAAATTTGAACTACAGGTGCTTCATAGTTTGCTCATGTTTTTTTCAAAAAATCATTTTTAGGTACACAACTATCTATTTCATCAGAGATCCATAAAGAGTATGGCAGGATTCGATACCGACCTAGGAGCAGTCACGCCCACCGTTTTGGCTGCATTTCGAAATCGGCATAAGAAATTCAAAAAAAATAAAAATATACAAATCCTTCATGTTGTGTCATGTTATGTTACCTAGTTGACAGGAAAAATAATAAACGTAGAATATTGCAATTTTTTTGAAAAAGTATTCATGAAAAAGAGCTATCTCGTACGAAATTTTATGGCTTTCAAGCCAGATGAGCCAGTTATGGCTTTAACCATAACATAGTTCTTTTAAATAGCCCCATATTGTGCACATATGTGCCTCTTGAGATTACAAACAATGTCCATTTTGGGTGTTTTCTTTTTCTTGGCATAAAATGTTCACTTTTTATTTTTGTAGCACAAAAATAGGTTTTTTTGTGAAGCACCTACCAAAAATATGCTTAAAAAATGGACCTATATAATTTAAAAAAATATTATACCATATTTTATGCACAATTGACCAGTTGTTTGCATAGAAAAAGTTTTATAACCACCCCTCAAGAAATTGACAAATATCCACCGATTCACTTGGAAGCGGGTCAAATTTGAACTAGAACTATATGATAATTTGCTCATGTTTTTTTTTCCAAAAATCATTTTTAGGTACAAAACTAGCTATTTTATCATAGATCTAGTAAAAGTTCTGCAAGATTCAAAACCTAGCAAAGAAGGGTTATGCCCGCTGTTTTGACCATATTTTAAATACACCATATTGGCATTCTAGTGATTAATTTTTTCTATATTTATTGCATAGAAAAAGATTCATTGTCATTATATATTTAATAAATATAATTTACAAAATTTGTTTGAATTTATTTGGTTTTGTCTTGAATCTTTTTTAAATTTTGTGTGTGTTAAAATCTTAAAAGAAACAGAAAAAACAAAAGGGAAAAAACATCACCGAGGGCCTTCGTCCCATGGCGGCCCAAGTCCTATTCGCAGCTGTCCAGGCCTAACTAACGAAATACTTCAATTAAAAGGTTGTAGCGTGGGCTTAGATCACGAGGACCTCTCTAGCTTAGTGGTTAGGGGAGTCCGGTGGGGGGTGGAGGTCCTAGGTTTGAACCCCATTGCGCGTGCGATTAAAATTGTTTTGCCACTTCGCCCGTCAAGCCGCCGGACCCGCCCGTTAGACCGCCGGACCCGCCCGTCAGGCCGACCAGTAGGACCCGCTAGCCAGGCCATTGGACCCACCCGTTAGGCCGGCCGGTTGGATCTTCCTGTTAGGCCGTCGGACCCGCCCGTCAGGCCGCCGGACCCGCCTGTTAGCCCGCCCATCAGGCCACCAGTAGGACCCGCCGTCAGGTCGGCCGGTTGGACCCGCCTGCCGATCGGATCTGGCTGTCAGGTCCATGGGACCAGCCCGTCAGCCAGGCTATTAGGTAGAAATTTACATATTTAAATGGCCACATAGATGGCCACGTAGAGATGACACGTAGATGAATTGCTGAGGTGTCAATCCAGTCAACCTATTCTATAAAAAATATATGAAGATAATAGCGTCATGACGATCTATTTTCGTCGTAAGCGGCTTTGGATAAGGTCTAAAACTGCATAAGATTGGTTATGACGATTTTATGCTCATTGGGTTATGACGTTTCTAGTTCAAATTGTCGTAATTTGTAGGGCTGGTGGCCTCTCCAATTAGCCCATGACGATCTGGTACAAAATCATCACTACTTTATGAAACTTTTCTGTAGGGTCATGATGAAAAGGTCACTAGTCAACACATTTCTTGTAGTGCAAGCTAGCCTTTGTGGCAAGCTCACCGGAGAATAGGGTGAGGACTTTGTGGCGCTGATTACCTTCGTGGTATCACACCCCTCCAACATATACGGGGCGACTTCATCGGAGTCCTCGTCGTCGCCGGTGCCTTGGCTGGACCTCGAGGATGCCTCTTCGCTGGACTCCGTCGCTCCATCGTCGCCAGCTTCCTCGGCTTCTTCGCTGCCAGACTCCTCGGAGCTCGTGGCGTCACCGCTGGAGGAGCTCTCCTGGCCCACAGCTGTGGACGTTCCTGGGCGGGCATAGATGGCCTGCAGGCGCTAGAGGGCGATGTCCAGGCGAGCTGCCCTGGCCTGCGCTGCGCGATCGGGGGTGCCGGGTGGTGGCAGTGCTCTCCTCTGCAAGACTTCCTCCAGGTCAAGATCAGGGCGAAGGCGCTGGATGTTAGAGAAGATCCGCGTCCCTGCAAGTCCCAGGACCTCCCGGCACTCAGCGTCGACGAGCTCTGCGACTTTGGCCGAAGCGTCCGCCAGCTTTTCGGCCAGCTTGCTGAAGAAGTGGAGGATCGACCCGTCGTCTTCCGGGATGGTGGGCAGGTTCAGCCCGACGATGCGCTGCCTCCATGAGGCGGGCTGAGAATCCACGGAACATCTGCACGCGCTGCCTACATAGCATGCGTGCCTCTGCTTCGGAGTCCCTGGTCTCCTGGAGTTCCCTGGAAAGCTCCACAATCTGCAGGACCATCGCCATGTTCTCCTCCTCGAGCCGCGATACGTCACACTAGAGCGTGTTGATCGTGGCGTCAGCTTCTGCCAAGGCACGCTCGGCGCCCCGGCGCACTTCGTGCGCCCCTTCAGTTCAGCCTCCAGGTCTCGTACCTGGCGCTCCAGGGTCTCGCACCCCTGCTTGTGCATCGCTAAGGTGGTGTCGATCTTGGCGCGGAAGTCCGCGCGACATGCCTCAAGGTTCTCGGCGCATTTCCACTCAAACTCCTGCTCCAGGCTGATCCATCGCTGGTTCAGCATGCGGTCCATTTGCTCCTGGAGGGAGGCCTCGCGCAGCTGCAGCGCCTCGCGGCGCTGGGCCAGGTCCGTGTTGGCCTGGTTGACCATCTATTCCCTGCTCTCGAGGGCCTCCCACTCCCTATTGAGCCGGTCCTCAAGGGCGAAGAGCTGCTCCTCTCGGAGGCGCAGCTCCCACTCGCGGCCGCAAGTCTCCACTTCTCGCACGGCAAGCCCAGCCTCCTGCAGGCTCAGGCTCTCCGCGTGGGAGTCGGCGCTCTCCTCGCAAGCATGAAGCAGGGCCTCTCGGTCCTCAGCTTCCTCCAGCCTCTGCCAGGCGTTGGCTAGGAGGCCGTCGGCGTTGGTCCTGACCTGGTCTAGGAGATGTTGTGCAGCCCGTTTCGCCTCTTCCCCAGCCAAGGCTGGGTTGGGAGGCCCGACTGTGGAAGGGATCCTCTGGCGCGCCGTGGAGATGATCTCCACGGCCTCGTGGTGCGCCTGGGCCAAGATCTCCCTCGCCGACTCCCTCGCCCCCGCCAGGACCTCCTCGGCTTCATCGGCCGCGCTCGCACGGATCTCCTCCGCCTCCTTCCTCGCCTGCTCGCGGCGCTCGGCCGCGCGCCGGTCTAGAAGGCGGCATCTCTCCATGGCTTGGTGGAGAAGGGCCCAACCCTCATTGTGGCGCGCTTCGTCAGCAGCGTGCGCCTTGGCGACCTCGCTCTACAGAGTGCCAGTCATGACCGCGAGCACCCTCGCCCACGCGTCGTCAGCATTGGTGTGGGGGTCCGTGGCTATCCTCAAGGGCCACTCCGAGATCTCCGGCAGGGGAGGCGATGAGGCTTTGGAGGGCCCTAGCTCTGTGGAGGTCATCCTCCTTTCGGTGCTCGGCTCGGGGGCTGCCCCCTCCGTCGAGGGGGCTACCCTCGCACCGGCCGGGGCGGCAGAGGGCTCCCCTGGGGCTCCGGTTGTGCTTGCATTTGATGGGGCAACAGGTGTCGCCCCCGTGGTCTCTGGTGTGCCCCCCGCGATGGGGGGCTTGGTCGTGCTAGGAGCTGGAGAGGCTCCCGCAGCGGACGGTGCGTCTGTTCGATAGACTCCTCGAGAGCCTGCCCGAAGCAATCCCTTCGATCGACCATCCCTTGCTTGACGAGCAGCTCTTTCTATTCGCTTGACAAAGCCACTGCTGCTCTTTCTTAATGCTTCTTATCGGCACTATTTAGCTTAATATGGTCATGCCAGCCCAGCAAGAGAATCTGGTAATGTAACAAGAAACGGGCTGAGCCGAAAGGGCCAAATTGTCCTTTAACCTTGACAGTAAAGCTTGCTTAATTATTCCAATGAGTGGTCCACAAAAGTCTGATGCAACATCATTTTAGGCAGACCAAAGAAAGATAATGGAGAGTTGCCCGAAATGAGCACTAAAGACTTTTTGAGAGATCTCCTCCAAATCACCGGCCCAGCAGCATCCGTGTGACAGAGAGTCATATTAAGGATAGGGCTAGACGCAGAGGCACGATCCTCTTCTTCTTCCCCGGCGGCGCGCGGCGGCGTCGCTGGTCTGGCAGTGGATGCCGGGTCAGGGCCCGGCGTGGTCTGGCTGGTCTTCCTCTTCTTCCTCCTCTTCTTCTCTTCCTTCTTCTCCTCGGCATCCCTGGGGAGGAGGAGGGGAAAAGAAGTTAGGAGAAAGGTAAGTCAAGGATTAAGAATGTTGCAGGAATACTCACGAGGCATCGCGCTCAACCCACCCCCTCTTTCCTGGGAGGGCTGAGGTCAGTGGCAGAGGCGCAGAAGATTCGCCGGCCAGTTCCTTGTCGTGGGAAGCTCCCGCCTCGGGCCGCCGGCTGGCGCGTTCAGCGTTGAACTTGGAGCGGTGCTCTGCCTCTAGGCGAGCTAGGCGCCCCTCCTCTTCCAGGTCTCGCGAGGAAGACGCATCAGCGTCTCCCCCGGTGGGTTGGTCCGGCAAGGCGGATTCATCATTGGAGGAGTCCAAAAGTACCATGGTACTCTCAGAGCGCCTCCGGCGGGCCACCCGCTCGCCAGATTCAGCACCACCATCGTCAAGATCTTCAGAGGCCTCAGGCCCCGTTCCCCTTACCGCCGAGTCCTATTCTGAGCTGGACGCCGGTGCGCTCGGAAGAGGGCTGGGCACGATGCCGTCAGCAAGGAATGGGCCCCAGGCATTGAACTTCAAGATCCCGGCAGTGACACGTCTGGTCTCCCGAGTGCCCAGATTGTAGATCGGCAGGGCCATGCGCGGGATCGCTAGGATAGAAGCAGAGGAGAAAAAAGCTCTTATTACCTCCTCCCGAGCGTCGGCGTTGAGCTCGCTAACGTGAAGCCGGAGGTCATCTCCAGCCCGGTGCCCCCAGATGTTCCGGCAGTGGTCCTGAAGAGGGGCAATGCGTCTGGTGACGAACTCCACTCCAACCATGGTCCCCGTGACGCCGGCCTTCCGGAGGTCACGGATCCATGGGCAGAGCGTCTTCAAGGCCTCTTCGGGAAGGGCCTCGCTGGCCCAGGTGGTGAGCTTGGTGGGGGGCACTCCGGTGACGAGGAAGAGCTCTGATTCTTCAAGGATGTCGACAAAGAGCCAGCGGCTCCAAAAGTCTTCAAATTTCTTCATCCACTTCAACTCAATGAAGTCGCCCTCTGTCCCGGTGGTGGCGATGAAGGAGACACAGCCGGAGCTCTGGTTCAGCCCAGAGGACCAGAGGGAGAAGAGGTGGCGGAAGTACGCCACCGACGGCTTGATGCCAATCCATGCCTCATAGGCGTAGGCGAAGACCGCCAGCAGGGTCACGGATTTGGGGTGAAGGTGGATCGCCTGGATCCCGTAGGTCTCCAAGATCGCCAGGAGGAAGGCAGAGAATGGCGGCACCAGGCTGGCGAAGACGGAGAAGAGAAAGAAGGGCTGTGCCGTCGCGGGCAGTGCTTCCCGCGGCGTCCGGCCGTGCCAGATGCGAGTGGCGCCCCACTCACTATTCTTGCTCCCAACCATCTCGCGGACGGTTTGGAGCTCGCGGTTGCTCTTGATGCGGGATTCGAGCAGGGGTGCCGCCGGCTGTGACGCTGCTTCAGAAGACCTCGCTGCTCTGGTGGCCCTGTGCGGTGCCATGGCACTTTCGGTCGGAGGCGGATTGCAGCAGGAGGATGGATGGCTAAAGGGGATTGGATACGCAAGTTCTTCAGAAAGGGGAGCGGCGGCGGCGATGTGCTGTGAAGGAGGAGAAGGAGCCTTCTCTGCTAAGCTTTAAAGGAGGCAGAGAGGGCACGGTTTCCCAAACGTCGCCCTTGATGCGACGGTTCGAAACGCCCGTTACTCCTTGCACGGCGCACGATCTCCATGCCGCTTCATCTCGCCAACTGCGGTCGCGCCACATGTCCATGGCCTCTGCATCTTCACATGGTCCTCTGACCACGCGTGTTGACGCGTGCTGTTGGAGGGCCTAGCAGCTTCTAGGGGCCCCTGGCCCTTCGCTCCCTCGAGAGGGCGCGTTTGCAGGCCAGGCTCCCGGGGGACTACTGTCGGTGTTTTGGATACCGAGGTATCCCGGTCCACCTGCTCCTGGGCCCCTTCAACGGCCCAGCTTCGGCCCAGGGGTAAAACGATGACCGAAGCCCAACGGAGAAGACCCTCATGAGGAGGCGCCTCATGAGGAGAACGACGGCTAAAACTACGAAGGACTAGAAGACCTCCTTGCGAGCTGTCTCTCGTGAGGGGAAGGACCACATCCACGTCAGCTCAGTATGTTTCCGTGCTGAGCAAGAAGATAAGGACAGAAGACTACGTACCGTCCACGCTACCCCGACAGGAGGGAGACCAGTTTTCGCTGTGCCTGCATAAAGCGGCACAGTGGTTGTTGGCCACCCCCCTAAAATAGGGTGGACGGTGCAGGGCGCCATAGGAGGACGTCAGACTCCTCCACCCACTCCTATGGACCGGCGCCACTACCCTACGGAGACTACGACCATCGAAGACTCAAGACAACAGCTGTCCCCTCTCCTTGGCCGTTTGTGGCAACCCCTTCCCCAAGATGATAAGGGGAAGGAGGACCTCGGCGCTATAAAAGGAGGGGAGGCCACCC
Source organism: Dactylis glomerata (assembly GCA_007115705.1). NCBI lineage: Eukaryota > Viridiplantae > Streptophyta > Magnoliopsida > Poales > Poaceae > Dactylis > Dactylis glomerata. The sequence goes on along the minus strand of QXEO01000041.1, from coordinate 1,108,379 downwards.
CTTAGAAGGGATCCAATCTTCATCTCCGGGCTCCTAGCTAGGCTAAGTTGGTTCTTCAACCTCCGGCCAGTTAGAGCTTGATGCGTGGTGAATGACCAGCCCGTTGGGAACCCCAAGAGGAAGGTGTGATGAGTATAGCAGCTAGTTTTCCCTCAGTTAAGAAACCAAGGTTTTATCGTTCAGGAGAAAAGCAGACAATTACGACTGAAGGTGATGCTTGCTAGTTTGTGACAGCTTCGGACAATTTATATATGGCGCCTCGTCCAAGCTTTGCTTGCTAGCTGCAACGCGGAACCTGCACACAACACAACCAAGTACTTTGCTCCCAACTTGCGATGAGGTTGTCAATCTCACCGGTTTGCTTGAAACAAAGGTTATGAGCGTATCGAGTGGAAAGTGATAATAGTATGCGAGTAAAGTAAACAGTGCGAGTAAAGTAAACAAGTGATAGCAATATGATGGAAATAGGACCGGGGTCCACAGTTCACTAGTGGTGTCTCTCCATAAGATAAATAACACATGCTGGGTAAACAAATTAAAATTGGGCAATTGATAGAATAAAGATAAACGTGATATGTCAAGAAGATCACTATAAGATTTACTCTGGGCATTACAACAAAATACATAGACCGCCATCCAACTGCATCTATGACTAATAATCCACTTGTGGCGAATCAATCCGAGAACTCCACAAGTATTAAGTTGCGAACAACAGATAATTGCATTAAGCAAAGTGTGTAATGTAAACAAAGCATATGCCCTTGAGCATATGAATGTTGTTTTCTCCCTAGTAGCAACAGTACATCTACAACCTTAGAGGTTTCTGTCACTCCCCCAGATTAAATAGAGGCATGAACCCACTATCGAGCATAAATACCCCCTCTTGGAGTCACTAGCAACTACTCGGCCAAGATAGCTACTAACAACGGAGAGCATGCAAGATCATAAACAACATAGAGATAACATAAGATATATTTCAGTATAGCAACTCAATCATAACACCAATATTCATCGGATCCCAACAAACCAAACATGTAGAATTACACAATGGTGATCTCAATCATGTAGGGCAGCTCATGAGATCTAAACATGAAGCACATGGTGGAGAAGACAACCATCTAGCTACTGCTATGGACCCATAGTCCAAGGTAGACTACTCACTCATCGCTCCGGAGGCAAGCATGGCGATGAAGAAGACCTCCGATGGCGATTCCCCTCTCCGGCAGGGTGCCGGGAAGAGCTTCTAGACCCTCCCGATCTTCGGGTCGATGGCGGTGGCGGATCGCGATGTGTTCTGGAAAATTGATCGGGTACTTAGGTTTTTTTTTCGTTGGGGGGTCTTTATAGGCGAAGGGGCGATGTCAGAGGTGGCCCCAGGCCTCCTCACACCATGGCGGCGCGGCCAGGGCCTGGGCCGCGCCAGCCTGGTGTGAGGGCGGCCTGTGGCCCCTCTCCTACTTCTCTTTGGATCTCTTGAAGCTCCCGGACAAAATAAGATTTCATGAACTTGTTTCGTCCAATTCCGAGAATATTTCCTGTGTATCACTTCTGAAACACAAAAACAGCAGAAAACAGGGAACTGGCACTGTGGCGACTTGTTAATAGGTTAGTTCCGGAAAATGCATAAAAGTGCCACAAAGTGTAATGAAACAGTAGGGAAATGGTGTAAAAACAAGCATGGAGCATCAAAAATTATAGATATGTTGGAGACGTATCAAGCATCCCCAAGCTTAACTCCTGCTCGTCCTCGAGTAGGTAAGTGATAACAAAAGAATAATTTTTGAGGTGACATGCACCTACACAATCTTGATCATATATGTAAGCATTTGTGAGCTGGGATCATAAGAACTTAAAACATGGGCATGAAAGATATAATCTTGATAATAGAAACTTAGCAACCATGTTGTAAACATGCAAATGAACACAAACAAAAGATCATGAAAACGAAACAATGAAAGTCAAACGTGTGTTCAAATCATAAGGAAAAACATACAAATGGTTTTCAGCCTGTCCTTCAAAGAGAGCAAAACATAAATGCATAGGACACCTTCAAGTTTAAGAGGGCGACTAGATACAAATAATTTAAGAACAAGTGAAACCAACAATATGAATCAATCAATGAAAACTTTGGGACAATGCACATTATACTAAGAATGACAACTATGCTCTCTTAATGGTGCATAAAGATAGAAGGTGGTGACTCAACATAAAAGTAGAAGAAAGGCCCTTCGCTGAGGGAAGCAGTGATTGCAAGTTTTATAACCTTCAAAAATTATGGTACTTACCGGCTTTGAGCTCTCATTGCCCCCATCATAAGCATCTTGAATGGTTAGAGTTAATGCGAGAACAATTATGATGCATATGCTTGACAAATCATAAGTTGAAAACCTCGTGTCCCGTGAATACGAGTACCCAAACCTCATGCTACTTTACTTAGAGTTCCAAGCAAGGCTCTTGTCATTGTAAATATATGCATATCATTGAGAACCGCCAACGGGGTACCTCCATGCCCGATGACATGGAACAAGCCCACATCAAAATGACAGGACAAGCAGACAATGAACACCTCGACATCTCTTTTATTTGCCATTTGTTTAGCTTTTTATTGTGAGATGCGTCGTCGAATGTTCACCATGGGTATGCTGCAAATTTCCACCATGAATTATGCATGGCTTAGATTAGCGGCCCGGCGTTTCCCTAACACATATACAAACTCCATGATCCCCACAAGATTCCCAATTCATTTCACACCGCGGGCATCCATAAAAAAAAGATCACGATATCAACTCAAATAAGAAGTGCAATGTTGAAAGCTTGCACATGACTGCATGGCTGGGCTAGTCTCCAACTTACAACTTGCAAGCATAACAACTCAACATAAGAGACCACAATGTCAAAAAAATTAAGAACAGGAAAAAGTAAAGTGTGCCTTCTGGTTCATGAGAGCTTTACTGACCGAATTTCGCATAACACTGGTAAGAGTTTAATTTGAAGAGAAAATAAAAGCAAGTCAAACTTACTTGGAATAGCAAATTGCTAGTAGGTATGTATGGTGGACACTTTGGAAGACTTTGGCTTTTAGGAGTTGGATGCACGAGTAGAGCTCATACTCAGTACAAGGCGAGGGCTAGCAAAAGACTGGGAGCGACCAACTAAGAGAGCAATAATGGCCATAATCATGCAAAGCGACAAAGCGACATTAAAAGAAGCATAAGATGGCATCAAAAGTCAAAAACTAAATGATCATAGAGGCTATTGGCGACTTTGTAAGATTCTAACATGTGCGAGCATGCGCCAAGTCAACCCAAATAAAGCATCAAGGAGAAAACCAAAATAATGCTTCCAAATAATTAAAACAACGCATGATTTTTTTAAAGGCTCATTAAGCAATCTCAGTTATTTGAGACAAGTCATGCTACAGCAAAACCACTAAGCATACTATCAAAAAGACATCAAGCAAGACATGAAAAAGCCTAAGCCACAGTCTACACAAGCTCCTTCTTGTACCACTATTTTGCATAAAGCTTTTTCTTTTTTCCAACACCATTTGAAATTTTTATAAACACCTCTTTTGGTGAATACCAATAAAGATCAGAGGAAAAAATACACCTTGATGAAGAGATATGACAAGGTCTGAACGCAAATCAAGGCGAAAACGAAAATCAAAAGCAGTAGCGGAAAAAGAAGAACACTCGATGAACGATAAGAGTGAAAACGGAGTGTTCTTTGCAAATGAAAACGAGTACATCTCCTCCAAAAGAAATTTGTTGGGGTCCAACCATTTATTGCAGCAAACAAAACTAAACTAACTAAGAAAACTAAAACAACTGACGCTCCAAGAAAAACACATAGTGCATGAAGCAATAAAAATATAGTGTTTTGAAAGGTGACCTGATTTTTGCCGATGAAGAAGGGGTGCCTCGGGGGCATCCCTAAGCTTTGACGCTTGTACTTCTTGGATATTTCTTGGGGTGATGCATGGGCATCCCCAAGCTTGAGCTTTTGTCCATTCTTCAACTCATCTCATCATTCTCCAATCCCTACACTTGAAAACTTCCTTCATACAAAACTAAACACAAATCTATTAGCAACATTAGTGTAGCATAACATATAATCAACCTCCTTTTTGCTTTAGGTTTCAACCCAAAACCACCACATATATAGCATATACTACTGTATCAAATTCCCCAAAAGTTCCGTGATCAAAAGAACTCAAAAGAAAGCGATAAAGTGGCAAAAATAAATACTGGCAGAAATCTGTCAAAACAGAACAGCTGACAAAGGTCGAATTTTTGAGGGGTTTTCTGTTGCTCAAATCAAAAAGTGTTCAGCTAACGAAAGTTTGGATATAACCTGGGGCATATGTACAAGAAATCGCAGGTCCAAAAGATATACAGAGAATTTATACGAATTTTTATGGTGCAGCACCGAAAACAGTTTCAGGACAGCAACATCCCCAAATCTTTACCTCACCCGAATTAGAGGCTTCTCTTGGCACAAAAACGAAATAAACAAGATAAGGAGCGGTCATTACAGTAGTAATGACTTCCAAGACTCAAATAAAAGAAAAAGTACTGGAAATAAAACATTGGGTTATCTCCCAAGAGTGCTTTTCTTTAACGCCTTTGAGCTAGGCGCAGAAAATTGCGAATCAAGTATTTTCAGAAGAAGCATTATGATCAACTGCAGAGGTCTTGTCAATAAGGCATTGTATTTCATCTACATAAGTTTTAGAAGACCCTTTGTGATCACGCTTTGGTTCACTCAAATCACTAAAAAGATTTTTGGGACAGATCCAGTCAAAATTATTTTCGAAAGCTTCACACAATCCAAAGAGCTTGCTAGGTTTAGGTATTTCGGCTCCTTTATCGTTTGTACTAATAACCTTTATAGGTGAACCGAGTTTATTAAAACGTTTAAGAACTTTTCTAGCTTCAATAACAACATCTTTAAATTCTAGGCGCAAAGCTTCCAAAATAAAAGCTTTCTTTTCAGGATCTTCAATTTCATGAAGCTTAAGGAACATGTATTGCATAAAAGGATTAAGACTAGCAAACCTAGTTTCCAACATGTGAATTAAATAAGCAGAAGCAACTTCAATACTAGGAGCTAGCTCAACCAAAGACTTTTCCTCAACTTCCTTATGCACACTAATATGATTAAAGAACTCCTCAATGTTACTTTTTCCAATAATTGAACCACTACCTACTGAGAGGTCCTCCAGAACGTACTTAGGGAACAACATGATGAACTAAAAGTAAAGAAATAACAACTACCAAGGATTCTAATTTTTTTGGGTTTTTGATATAAAACGATGCAGGTAAAATAAATAAAGTAAAGCAAAACAATAACAAAGTAAAGGATGTGTGTGCGAAAAACTCCCCTTGCAGAGGGCTTCCACTCCTCCCCGGCAACGGCACCCGAAAATTAGCTTGATGCGTGGTGAATGACCAGCCCGTTAGGAACCCCAAGAGGAAGGTGTGATGAGTATAGCAGCTAGTTTTCCGTCAGTTAAGAAACCAAGGTTTTATCGTTCAGGAGAAAAGCAGACAATTACGACTGAAGGTGATGCTTGCTAGTTTGCGATAGCTTCGGACAATTTATATATGGCACCTCGTCCAAGCTTTGCTTGCTAGCTGCAACGCGGAACCTGCACACAACACAACTAAGTACTTTGCTCTCAACTTGCGATGAGGTTGTCAATCTCACCAGTTTGCTTGAAACAAAGGTTATGAGCGTATCGAGTGGAAAGTGATAATAGTATGCGAGTAAAGTAAACAGTGCGAGTAAAGTAAACAGGTGATAGCAATATGATGGAAATAGGACCGGGGTCCATAGTTCACTAGTGGTGTCTCTCCATAAGATAAATAACACATGCTGGGTAAACAAATTACAGTTGGGCAATTGATAGAATAAAGACAAACGTGATATGTCAAGAAGATCACTATGAGATTTACTCTGGGCATTACAACAAAATACATAGACCGCCATCCAACTGCATCTATGACTAATAATCCACTTGTGGCGAATCAATCCGAGAACTCCACAAGTATTAAGTTGCGAACAACAGATAATTGCATTAAGCAAAGTGTGTAATGTAAACAAAGCATATGCCCTTGAGCATATGAATGTTGTTTTCTCCCTAGTAGCAACAGCACATCTACAACCTTAGAGGTTTCTGTCACTCCCCCAGATTAAATAGAGGCATGAACCCACTATCGAGCATAAATACCCCCTCTTGGAGTCACTAGCAACTACTCGGCCAAGATAGCTACTAACAACGGAGAGCATGCAAGATCATAAACAACATAGAGATAACATAAGATATATTTCAGTATAGCAACTCAATCATACAACCAATATTCATCGGATCCCAACAAACCAAACATGTAGAATTACATAACGGTGATCTCAATCATGTAGGGCAGCTCATGAGCTCTAAACATGAAGCACATGGTGGAGAAGACAACCATCTAGCTACTGCTATGGACCCATAGTCCAAGGTAGACTACTCACTCATCGCTCCGGAGGCAAGCATGGCGATGAAGAAGACCTCCGGTGGTGATTCCTCTCTCCGGCAGGGTGCCGGGAAAAGCTTCTGGACCCTCCCGATCTTCGGGTCGACGGCGGTGGCAGATCGCGATGTGTTCTGGAAAATTGATCGGGTACTTAGGTTTTTTCCGTCGGGGGGTCTTTATAGGCGAAGGGGCGATGTCAGAGGTGGCCCCAGGCCTCCTCACACCATGGCGGCGCGGCCAGGGCCTGGGCCGCGCCAGCCTGGTGTGAGGGAGGCATGTGGCCCCTCTCCTACTTCTCTTCGGATCTCTGGAAGCTCCTGGACAAAATAAGACTTCAGGAACTTGTTTTGTCCAATTCCGAGAATATTTCCTGTGTATCACTTCTGAAACACAAAAACAGCAGAAAACAGGGAACTGGCACTGTGGCGACTTGTTAATAGGTTAGTTCCAGAAAACGCATAAAAGTGCCACGAAGTGTAATGAAACAGTAGGCAAATGGTGTAAAAACAAGCATGGAGCATCAAAAATTATAGATACGTTGGAGACGTATCAGAGCTCTGTAACCAAGACCTTGTACTCCTCGCGAGGTATCACGTCGTAATACAAGAAGGCAGGAAGTAGGGGTTTTACCTCACCACGAGGACCCTGAACCTGGGTAAAGCTTGGTGTCTCTCTCTGAAGTGCGTTGTGCGTTCCGATGTCTTGAGGCTTTCATCACCGTGTTTCGTTGCGATCCAAGATCTCACGCGTACAACCCCCTGCATTCGAATCTTTGGGTCCGTCGTGTGGTATCCCGTGTTCTTGCGACACAAAATCCATCGACACAAAACAACACAATGCAAGAACTACAATGGCCTAAATAACTAGCAAAAGAATATGGTGACAATGCGCATCGATAAACAAATAAATGTGTTATTGTGTTTTTCGTCAGCATCAAACCTAGCCTTCAAGATTTGTTATGAACTTAATAATTGTTATCTTGTTCTGGTATTATGAGAACAATGGTTGTTCAAATTACTGCCGTCTTCCATAATAGATGGATAGATTATTATTATAAATCTTGTTGGAAAAATACATATTTATAACACTGATGCTAAATGTTGCAAGACAAAACGGATTTCACTTATATATATCACTGTCGTTTAAGTCATATTGGAAACAAAACAGGAAAGAAATTCTATATTGATAGATTTTTGAGTCATTTAATTTTGAATTGATTGACGCTTGTGAGACTTTTTCCTAAAGATGATTAAACTCTGTTCATTGGCCATGGATAGAACAATCGACTAACTAAATGGAGATCGTACATGTTGATGTATGTAGTCCATTGTGTGAAGTCGATCTCGATGTATTTTCTATTTCATCAATGATGTATGGTATATCTGCTTGGTGAGAAAGAAGTATGAAATTTAAATGATTGAAACTGTTCAATTTATGAAGTGGAAATTATTGTAACAAGAAAATTCAAGTATTTATGATTGGATCATAATAGAGCGTATTTGAGTTACAAGTTTAGCAAACATCTAAGAGTTAAGTGAATTGTTTCACAAACTTGCATCATGATAGACACCATATGAGTATGGAGTTTTCGATGGATGTAATCAAACCTTGTTTGACATGGTTTGATCAATGATGAAATAAAACTACCAATATAATTTGTGGATTATGCTTTAGAGATTACCGCTTTTCACTGAATAGAGTGCCATCACAATCCGTTGAAATGACACCGTACAAGTCATAGTTGTCTTTTCTTAAATTTTGGTATGCAAGGCATGTGTAAAATGTTTACAACCAAAACGGATTAGTAAGTCTTTGTAGGTTAGCCCAAAGAATGTCGATGGGTATTCCTTCTACTATGAACCCGAACACATAGTGATTGTCGCTAAAAGGTGAATTTCTTATGAAGGAGTTTCTCGCGAAAGGTTTAAGTGGGAGGAAGATAGAACTTGATGAGGTTATTGAACCTGAGCAAGATGATCTGAGTAGCACAGCACCGGAAAATGTTCTGGAAGTGGCAACTGCATTCATGGCTCACGCGTCTACAATGTGTTGTAGTCACGACATCGAAGTTCCTATTTAACCAAGTTGGTCGTAATCAAATAGCAAGATTTGAGGACGAGATTTTATTAGATAATAGTAACCAACAATATACAAAGAAGCGGTGATGGGCCCTGACTTCGTCATATGGATTATTCTAGCAACAATTACATATTGAGATATGATAGTTGAATAAATGAAACAACGTTCCTCTACCAGAATGCACACCAAGGACGTGTACCAGACACGACCCAATGGGTTTTGTTGATTCAAAGGTTACTAGATATGTATGCAAACTTCAAGGGTAGAAGTTAGCATAACGGAGTTGGAATCTTCAATGATGAAAATGTTAAAAGAGTTTAATTTCATCAAGATATTTGAAGATGCTTGTATTACAAGAAAGTAAGTGGGAGCGCTGAGACATATTAGAAATTATGTGTTTTTCTTGATATTGTTAAGATTTCATTAAAATTGGATTTTTGATGAAAGACTTAGGCAAAACCAGAATATTGAGCATCAATGTCTATATAGATAGATTGAGGCGCTAATATAGTTTTGCCAGAGTACATAGATGAAATATTAAATTTGTTCAATATGGAAACAATAAGAACGGTTCTTGTTGCATGGAAAGGGTTGGAGCAAGAATCAATTGTTTTGACACTTGATGAGTGAAACCACAAGAATGATTTTATTAATCTTGTATACCATGATATGTAGATCCAGATATGTCCGATGCTCTAAAGGTTACTGATGTGTGGTAAATGACCAGCCCGTTGGGAACCCCAAGAGGAAGGTGTGATGAATATAGCAGCAAGGTTTTTCCCTCAATTAAGAAACCAAGGTTTATCATTCTTGGAGAGGAGAGACAAACGACTGAAGGTGATGCGGACTGGCTTAATAGCACTCCAACAAGGGCGCCGTTTACGATACTTGTTGACTCGTCTTCGGCCAGTAGCAACACGGAACCTGCACACACACAACCAAATACTTTGTTCCCAACTTATGATGAGGTTGGCAATCTCACCGGTTTGCTTGAAACAAAGGGGTATGAGCGTATCGAGTGGAAAACAGTGAAAGTATGCGAGTAAAGTAAACAGTGCGAGTAAAGTAAACAGGTGATAGCAATATAATGGAAATAGGACCAGGGTCCACAGTTCACTAGCGGTGTCTCTCCATAAGATAAATAACACATGCTGGGTAAACAAATTACAGTTGGGCAATTGATAGAATAAAGATAACGTGATATGTCAAGAAGATCACTATGCGATTTACTCTGGGCATTACAACAAAATACATAGACCGCCATCCAACTGCATCTATGACTAATAATCCACTCACGGGGATATCGTCCGAACACCCCATGAGTATTAAGTTGCGAACAACAGATAATTGCATTAAGCAAAGTGTGTAATGTAATCAAAGCATATGCCCTTGAGCATATGAATGTTGTTTTGTCCCTAGTAGCAACAGCACATCTACAACCTTAGAGGTTTTTGTCACTCCCCCAGGTTAAATAGAGGCATGAACCCACTATCGAGCATAAATACCCCCTCTTGGAGTCACTAGCAACTACTCGGCCAAGATAGCTACTAACAATGGAGAGCATGCAAGATCATAAACAACATAGAGATAACATAAGATATATTTCAGTATAGCAACTCAATCATGACACCAATATTCATCGGACCCCAACAAACCAAACATGTAGAATTACATAACGGTGATCTCAATCATGTAGGGCAGCTCATGAGATCTAAACATGAAGTACATGGTGGAGGAGACAACCATCTAGCTACTGCTATGGACCCATAGTCCAAGGTAGACTACTCACTCATCGCTCCGGAGGCAAGCATGGCGATGAAGAAGACCTCCGGTGGCGATTCCCCTCTCCGGCAGGGTGTCGGGAAGAGCTTCTGGACCCTCCCGATCTCGGGTCGACGACAGCGGCGGATCGCGATGTGTTTCTGGAAAATTGATCGGGGCTTTAGGTTTTTCCCGTCGGGGGTCTTTATAGGCGAAGGGGCATCGTCAGAGGTGGACCGAGGCGACCTCACACGTATGGGGCGCGGCCAGGGGCCAGGCCGCGCCGCCCTGGTGTGTGGGGCCCTCGTGGCCGCCCTCCGACTCCTCTTCGGATCTCTGGAAGCTTCCGGGGAAAATAAGACTTTAGGAACTTGTTTCGTCCAATTCCGAGAATATTTCCTGTGTAGCTTTTCTGAAACACAAAAACAGCAGAAAACAGGAAACTGGCACTATGGCGACTTGTTAATAGGTTAGTTCCGGAAAATGCATAAAAGTGCCACGAAGTGTAACGAAACATTAGGCAAATGGCGTAAAAACAAGCATGGAGCATCAAAAATTATGGATACGTTGGAGACGTATCAGTTACGAGCATTCATATGATGATCAATGGACCATAGTAAAGATATTCTTATGTACTTTAGAAGAACTAAGAATATATTCTGTATGCAGAAGTGACAAATGGTTCATTGCAATGGGTTATATTGGCTTTGTCACATATACAGGTAAAATTTATCTCAATTTTAGGCTATTTGTTTAGAGTTATAAGGTGGCACAATAAGATGGAAGAAAGTTCCATGATGACTTGGATGAGTTCCAATGTTAACATTGTGGCAGACACTGCAACAAGGGCTAAGTATATAATCGCTTTAGAAGCGGCAAGAGAACTAGGTGTAGTTCCAAGTGTGCTAGTACTATGTAGTTCTATTGTACGACAATAGTGACAATATAGTTTCGGCCAAGAAACAAAGGTCTCACCAGAAGACCAAGTTTATACGATGCCCTCTCATACAAGATGAGTAATGCCTACTGACGCAAAAGATACACAAATACACACGGACCTGAAGGTGTCACACCCGTAGAAGGTTTACCACGTGCAACACGTATGAATAACACATGAATGCCATAGGTGTTAAAGGCGCAAGTATTGACTAGATTATTGACTCTAGTGCAAGTGGGAGACTGAAGGAAATATGCCCTAGAGGCAATAATAATATTGTTATTATCATATTTCTTGTTCATGATAATGTTTATATTCCATGCTAGAATTGCATTAAGCGGAAACACTAATACTTGTGTGGTTTATGAACAACACCGTGTCCCTAGTATGCCTCTACTAGACTAGCTCATTGATTAATGATAGTTAAGGTTTCCTAACCATAGACATGAGTTGTCAATTAATAATGAGGTCATGTAATTAGGAGAATGACGTGATGGACATACCCAAATTAAGCAAAGCAATTAGATCGTGTCAATATGTTCACAATTGCGTAGCTTTTCCTATGTCAGTATCCTATTCCTTAGACCATGAGATAATGCCACTCCCTGGTACCGGAAGAGAGCTTTGAGGCCATCAAATGTCATCCTATGAGAGGGTGATCATAAAGGTGTCTCTCAGGTAATCAGAAAGTACTTGTTGGGTTGCATGTATCGTGATTGGGATTTGTCCCTCCCATGTCGGAGAGATATACTCTGGGCCCACTCGGTAATCAATATCATACACCGTTTGCAAACACGTGATTAATGAGTTTAATCACAGGGTGATATTAGATTTCGGAACGAGTAAAGAGTACTTGCTGTGAACGAGATTGAACTAGGTATGGCGATACCGACGATCAAATCTCGGGCAAGTAAAATATCGCGAGACAAAGGAATTTCTATACGGGATTAATTGAATCCTGACATCGTGGTTCACCGATAATGATCTCGTTGAATATGTGGGAGTCAATATGGATTTCTAGATCCCGCTATTGATTATTGATGGCGATCATGTCCACATATTCTCGAACCCGTAGGGTCACACACTTAACGCTCATCAACACTAGGGTAGTTTTAGGATTTATGGAAATTGTTACAGAGAGTTACAGAATTGTTCCAGGAAGAAGATTAATGATTTATTGATTAATGGAATTAATAAATATTAATACATATATTTATTTATTGGAAATAAATAGGGCTAAAAAGTAGTCCACAAAAAGTTTTGCTAAATGGACTAATTTTGTGGCCCATCTAGACAAACTATCAAATAAAAGACAAGAAGAAAAGGCAAAAGAAAAAGGAGGCGCACGTAGATGGGCCGGCCGTGCCCAAGTTGCCCGCGCGGTGGGGACTGCTCGTCCGCGCGCCGGCATGCCTCCTGGGCCACTCTCGCTGGCGGCCTAAATGGGCCGGCTTGGGCCGCTTGCGCTAGGGAGGCGGTCGCTCCTGCGGCCTAGCTTGCCTGGGCCCAAGGCGATCGATGCAGGGCAACCAGTGCTCGACGTTCGGGAGTCGGGACCTGCAAGCCGATCGGCCAGGATGCCATCGCTCGGACGCAAGCGCCAGGGCCGTTTGCTGGGCCTTTTGCCGATGGCATGGCATGCACTGCACGCGAGCGATTTGATCGCAGCGGCTCGATCTGATCCTCTGCTAGCCTATAAAAGGATGTGCACGGGACGAGGTCGTGTGAGGAGAAAAACCTGTTTTCGTCTCAGCCGCCGCCGCTGCTGCTATCTGTAGCCCTGTTTTGCTCTAGTTTTGACTAGATCTTTGTCTATTCTTCTTCCACCTCGCATGCGTAGGCGAATCCCTACCCGTAGATACTCTCCACCATAAGCACCACGCCGTCGTGCTGCTGATCCCATCTACCACTCCACCACACCTTGCTGGACCAAGGAGGAGGAGGAGTCGCTGTGCTGTACGTGTGCATCGCTCGGAGGCGCCGCCCATTGTGGCGTTTGGATCGGATCAGATCGCGAGGAGGAGATGCTGGTACAACTACGCTGACCACGTTCATCTAAATGTTTCCGCTGTGCGATCTACAAGGGTATGTAGATCTAATCTCTCCCGCTCGTTGTTTTGCATCTCGTAGATCAGATCTTGGCTTGTTCTTGTTCATCGTCGTAGGAATTTTTTTGTTTTCTATGCTGCGAAACCCTTCATTTTATTCAGAAGAACTATGTACGTCAGCCTTCACAGGTTGATTAGAGCTTTGATGGGCTCCTTTCCTGCACGTTCGTAGCTCCTTCCCGGAACAGGGAGTATCTTGATACTTTCTTACACTCTGCAGAGGTGGTCACTTGTACCCATGAGAGATCAAAGCCTTGCTGCAAAACCGAGCCACGAGCTTCGTCCACACTTCCTTGGTGTGGGGCCTAGTCGATGATCCAAGCCAATCACTGTTCTTCTCCGCAACCCCGCAGACCCAACCATTTGTAAGTCCATCCTCCCCTATACCACATATGTAGACCTATTGGCGCACTGGTCCTCCCCTTTAAACTATGGACGCCACCATAGGTAGACCGTTCCGGACCCAACGTGCCCTCGCCTATACAATATGGGTAGACCGATCCGGATGACCCTTATAATCCATCATAGATCAATTAGCTAGTTTGTCCCCCCTATACTATAGGTAGACCGGCAGGAAATGCTTCCCCTCTTTACTCTATAGTAGCCCGGCAAGACAACCCTCCGCTACTGATCCGTTGGTATGCGAGAGGAAAAAGATATAGCTGACTTCTCCGTCCCATACCGGATCTCATGGTTGACCGTTGTTTACGGCGCTAGAATCACTGGCGACATTTGTTATTAGTCCTAGGTGAACTTTCTAGTTGCAGTGGGACCTCCACCATACTCATACCATGGTCCCATGATACGTCTCAAACGTATCTATAATTTTTGATGCTCCATGCTTGTTTTTACACCATTTGCTTAGTGTTTCGTTACACTTCGTGGCGTTTTTATGCATTTTCCGGAACTAACCTATTAATAAGATGCCACAGTGCCAGTTCCCTGTTTTCTGCTGTTTTTGTGTTTCAGAAAAGTTACACGGGAAATATTCTCGGAATTGGACGAAACAAAAGCCGAACCTTCTATTATTTAACGAAGCTTCCAGAAGACCAAAGAGGAGAAAGAGACGAGCCACGGGCTGGCCACACAACTGGGCGGCGTGGCCCAGCCCCTGGTCGCGCCCCCTATGTGTGAGACCACCCTGGTCCACTCCTAACGACGCCCCTTCGCCTATAAGAAGCCTCCCGATGGAAAAACCTAAAACAATCGGCGAAATTTCCAGAACAGTTCCACAGCTCCGCCGCCACCGCCGACAAATTTCGGGGGATAGAAGTCTCTGTTCCGGCACCATGCCGGGACGGGGAAGTGCCCTTGAAGCCATCTCCATCGATCTCCATCGCCATCTCTGCCGTCTCCATCGACCTTGCCGCCATCTCCATCAACCTTGCTGTCTCCTATGATGAGGAGGGAGTAGTTCTCCCCTGGGGCTGAGGGCTCTACCGGTAGCTATGTGGTTCACGTCTCTCTCCCATGATGTGATCTTTATGTGATTGTGAGCTTTGTATCTATTTGAATTGGTAGATGCTATTATTCAGATATTATGCTACTCCCATGCTTTATATTTGTAATCTCCGGAGACACCTTGTATCATGATGTGAAGGTGACTAGTGTGCGCATTATGTGTGTATTTTTGGTTAATGTCTCTATGAAATGTTGGTGTTTGTTGGAACCATCTAGTGCGTTCATGGTGATAGTGTGGGACAATCTAGTTTGGGTACATGCGAACTTTGAGGAGTGCTTCGTAGCCCTACGCATGATTAGTGTTCGTTTTCCATTGGAGAATTGTTTTGAGTTGCATATTGAAGTTAGTATCTATTGGTTCAATTATGTTATATTTTTTGAGAGTGTGTCCACTAGCGAAAGTATGATCCCTAGGCCTTGTTTCCAAGCTTTGAACACCGTTTACATTCAGTTTTGTTACATGTTTGCTTGCAGCGATACTTATTTCATATTACATTTACTACTCATAATCATCACTGCTACTTGTATTTCACTATCTCTTCACCGAACTAGTGCACCTATATACCTGACAAGTGTATTGGGTGTGTTGGGGACACAAGAGACTTTCTGTATCGTAATTGCAGGGTTGTTTGAGAGGGATAGCTTTGACCTCTTCCTCCCTGAGTTTGATAAACCTTGGGTGATCCACTTAAGGGAAACTTGCTGTTGCTCTACAAACCTCTGCACTTGGAGGCCCAACACTGTCTACAAGAACAGACGCGTGCGTAGACATCAAGCTCTTTTCTGGCGCCGTTGCCGGGGAGGTAAGGTAAAAGGTACTCGCATCCTCCTGTGTGAGTGCTCGAAGTTATTTCCTTTAGATTCTGCAATTATATCTTTTTGTTTCTTGTTTTTATTTTCACTAGTTAGGCTTAATGGAAAGTAAAGAGTTCTTTAGTCTTTTTCCTGAGTTTAGATATGAAGTGTTTGAAGAGAAAATTGAAAAACCTTTGGAGCTTAATTTGCATGCTAATAGTGTTGTTCGTATGAAGGCTTTGAACATCGTTATTGCTAATGCTATAGAAAAGTCTAAGCTTGGGGAAGCTGGTTTTGTTAAGCATGATATTTTTAGTTCCCCAGCTTTAGTGGAGAAAGTTTGCTTTGATGATATTTTATCTCCCATATGTGATAATTCTTATGATGCTTGTGCTCCTCATCCTTTTAAAATACCTATGAAGATTGAACGTTCTATGGATAACTGCTATTTAGAAGATGGAACTATCCATCCTGGTGATCATTTGCTTTTTATACATGAATTATGCGAGTTGTTCAAGTGTGCAGGTATTTCGATGAACCGAGTTAAGAAGAAGCTATTCTCTTTATCACTGAAGGGCAGAGCTGCAGAATGGTATAAAACACTGAAGGATGGCCGACCTATTGATTGGGAGGAAATTGTACCTCTCTTTTATTCTAAATTCTATCCTTCTAGTGAGGCTTATAAAGATAGGAATTACATTTATAATTTTCATCCACATGAGGGAGAAAGCATTGCCGAAGCGTGGGGAAGATTGAAGTCACTAATGCTCAAATGTCCTATTCATGAGCTTCCCCGTAATATTGTTATTAATAATTTTTATGCAAGGCTTTCAGGATTTTACAAGGACTATCTAGATGCATGCTTTGATGGGTCTTTCACAAGCAAGGATGTTGATGCCAAGTGGGATCTGCTTGAAACAATTCAAAACAATATTGAAGATTGGGATAGCAATAAAGGTAAAGGATCAGGTATAAATTACGAGTATGATTGCATTAAGTCTTTCGCTGAAACTGCTAATTTTCAAGAGCTTAGTGCTAAATATGGTCTTGATCCTCAGATTATGGTTAATTGCTTTAGGGCTTTTGCTTCCCATATTAATGTTCCTAAAGGAAATGGGGATGTGTATCATGAACCTTTTAAAGACACTTGCATAGAAAGTGATATTGTTATTGATGATTGCAATGAACATGCTCAAACTTCTGAAAGTCCAATTTCTTATAAGCATGTTAATTTTTGTGGAGTACATAGACCGTGTGAACAGAGTCATAACAAGGACGATTATTGTATCCACCACGGGAATGAAGAAACCCGAATGTGGCACAAGGCTCTAGATGAGCTTGGTGAAAAGGTTTGTGAGCTTTATCCTTTTCTTTGTGAACTTTGCGATGACACGTGTCATTTTAATTTTCAATGCTCAGGCCCTAATAGTCACCGAATGAGTATCGCAAGTTTGTATTATGATGACAAAATTACTCTCAATCACCATGATGAGCTTACTTTGTTTTTGGGGTGTGAAGAGATATCTAGAAAGACTTCTTTGGTAGATATGAGTGTTTTTGATATTAATAGCACCCTTCGTGGTTGTCATCTCTATTGTGTCAAAGATTGCCTCGCAAATACTTACATACAAAATATTATAAAACATGATGTTTTGCCAAGCTATGACAGGACTGATAGATGTTTCTATCTTATTAATAGAGAGGAGGAATCCTCCAAAGTTTCTTATGTTGTTTCTGTTAGTAAACCAGATTATATGGAGAAGATGCCTTTCACGTCTCTCCCTCCTGAAGGAGGGAGTAAGAAGAGTAAGAAGAAGAAGAGGAGTAAAAGGCGAGAGGAAATGGTATCTTCCCCTAAGCATGTTGCTCCTATTATAGATTATGATAATTCTGATCATGATGATGTTCCTATGCCTGTTACCTATGTTAGTGATCATGATTGGGAAAAGCACTCTACTTTTGATATTGAAAATCTTTTTGGTACAAATTCTAAGGTTAATAATTGTTGTACCATTAGTACTATCCATGTTCCTTTTTATGATGATATGCTTGATGAATATGCTTTGCAAAATAGCTGTTCTCTCGCTTATGATGATACTAAACCTCTAGTTTATGATGGTTACAATGATGAGTATAATATTTTCAGTTCACCTACTATTGAGGAGAAAATTAGTTATGATTACAATATGCCTCCTGTTTTTGATGATTATGGTGATGAGAATAATTATTCTGTTGAATCTGCTCCTACTATGATTGTTCATGTGGGGAGTATTAATTCTTTTATGCATGTGGCTCATGATAGAGATGCTTTATATGATAGCTATATTGTTAATTCTATTCATGATGCTACTGAAAGTTACTATGATAGAGGGAAACATGGTTTGATAGACCTCAACAATATTGAGTTTCCCCTCTTTTTGTTGGAATTCTTGAAGTTGTACTTGTTTTTGCCTTTCTATGCTTTTCGCTTTGCGCTTTCATGACTTGTCTCTTTACAAGACTATTTTTCATAGGAAGTGGTTTAGATTTAAATGTGTTTCATATTTGCTTTTTGATGCTCTCTCTTGCTTTAAGTTCCGATATAGCGCCTTTGCCTTAAGCTCTTTTATGGCGCCTACATGAGCATCTTTGCGAATTACTGCGCCTAGCTCAAAGGCGTTAAAGAAAAGTACTCTTGGGAGATAACCCAATGTTTTACCTTCAGTACTTTTTCTTTTATTTGAGTATTGGAAGTTATTACTACTGTAATAACCTCTCCTTATCCTTTTTATTTTGTTGTTGTGCCAAGAGAAGCCTCTAATTTGAGTGAGGTAAGATTTGGGGAAGTTGCTGTCCTGAAACAGATTTTGGTGCTGCACCGTAAAAATTTGTGAAAAATCTCAGAATATCTTTTTGACCTGCGATATCTTGTGCATATGCCCCAGGTTATATCCAAACTTTCATTAGTTTTACACTTTTTGATTTGAGCAATAGAAAACACTCTAAAAATTCGACCTTTGTCAGCTATTCTGTTTTGACAGATTTCTGCCACTGTTTGTGTTTGCCTCTCGATCGCTTTCTTTTTGAAATCTTTTGATCCGGGAACTTGTTGAGGAAGTTGCTAAAGCAGTAGATGCTTTAATATGTGGTGGGCTTGAGTTGAAACCTGAACTAAAAGGGTTGATTTACTATCATCGTTATGCTAACGTTGCTAATAGAATTGTGTTAAGTTTTATATGAAGGAAGTTTTCAAGTATAGGGATTGGAGAATGATGATATGAGATGAAGAATGGACAAAAGCTCAAGCTTGGGGATGACCATGTCACCCCAATAAATATCCAAGAAGTACAAGTGTCAAAGCTTGGGAATGCCCCCGAGGCACCCCTTCTTCATCGGCAAAAATCAGGTCACCTTTCAAGACACTATATTTTTATTGCTTCATGCACTATGCATTTTTCTTGGAACGTCAGTTCTTTTTGCTTTCAGTTTTCTTTTCTTTTGTTTGCTGAAATAAATGGTTGGATCACATCATGTTTGTTTTGGAGAGAGCTATGCTCCGTTTTTCATTGCCAAGAACACTCTAGTTTTCACTCTTATCGTTCAACGAGTGTTCTCTTTTTCTGCTACTGCGTTTAGCTTTCATTTTTTGCCTTGATTTTTGTCCAGATCTTGCTTTATCTTTGCATCAAGGTGTATTTGGACCTCTGGTCCATGAAAGAGTTGTCTCAAAAACGTTTGAATGGTGTTGGAAAAGATAAAAAATTTCATGCAAAAAGTGGTACAAAAAGGAGCTTGTGTAGACTGCGGCTTAGACTTTTGCATGTCATGCTTGATTATGTTTTGATGGTATGCTTAGTGATTATTTCTGTAGCATGACTTGTCTCAAATGACTGAGATTGCTTAATGAGCCTTTGAAAAAATCATGCGTTGTTTTATTATTTGGAAGCATTAATTTGGTTTTCTCCTTTGAAGCTTTATTTGGGTTGACTTGGCACATGCTTACACATGTTGACTACAAAATAGGTCGCCTATAGCCTCTATGATCATTTGGTTTTTTACTTCTGATACCACTTTATGCTTCTTTAAATGATGTTTTGTCGCTATGCATGATTATGACTGTTATTGCTCTCTTAGTTGGTCGCTCCCAGTCTTTTGCTAGCCCTCACTTTGTACTGAGTATGAGCTCTACTCGTGCATCCAACTCCCAAAAACCAAGTTATGCCAATGTGTCCACTATAAATTCCTATGCATGGTATTTGTAAGTCATTCCAATTAAATTTTCATGTGCTACCTTTCAAAAAACCTTCAAAACACTTCTCGTTTTGTGACACTATTTTTAGCTCATGGGGACGTAGTGGTCGGATTTGCTATCTTCCATATTGTCTTATTCCAAAAAAAGAGAAAAAATAAAGAAAAAAGGCACTCCTCCATGGTATGTGAATGTTGGTGGGCACCCGATGGAATCGGTTAGCCATGGTTTGAGAAAGGAAAAAAGGTGGGAAGGAGTGCCAAGCTTTATAAAAGAGCACAAAATTGCCAATCTCTCTCTCAAAAACTTGCTTCATTTTTGTATGGAAGATAGTAAGAACCCCATTGCCAGTCGTTGACAAAGACAACCACCTCTCAAAACCAATTTCTTCTCTCTCTGTTTTACAAATGAAAAGCTCTAGCACATGTTTAATCCCTGCTTCCCTCCGCGAAGGGTCTTTCTTTTACTTTTATGTTGAGTCTCCACCTTCTACCTTTATGCACCTTCTAAGAGAGCATAGTTGTCATTCTGAGTATAATGTGCATTGTCCCAAAGTTATCATTGATTGATTCATGATTATGGTTTCACTTGTTCTTAAATTATTTGTATCTAGTCGCCCTCTTAAACTTGAAGGTGTCCTATGCATTTATGTTTTGCTATTCCATGAGGGACAAGCTAAAAACCATTTGCTATGTTTTTCCATATGATTTGAACACACGTTTGACTTTCATTGTTCCATTATTCATGATCTTTCGTTTGTGTTCTTCTTCATGTTATAACATGGTTGCTAAGTTTCTTATTGTCAAGATTATATCTTCATGCCCATGTTTTAAGTTCTTTTGATCCCAGCACTCAATGCTTACTTAGATGATCAAGATTGTGATGGTGCATGCCACCTCAAAAATTATTCTTTGTTATCACTTACCTACTCGAGGACGAGCAAGAGTTAAGCTTGGGGATGCTTGATACATCTCAAACGTATCTATAATTTTTGATGCTCCATGCTTGTTTTTACAACATTTGCTTAGTATTTCGTTACACTTCATGGCATTTTTATGCATTTTCCGGAACTAACCTATTAACAAGATGCCACAGTTCTAGTTCCATGTTTTCTGCTGTTTTTGTGTTTCAGAAAAGTTACACAGGAAATATTATCGGAATTGGACGAAACAAAAGCCGAACCTCCTATTATTTAATGAAGCTTCCAGAAGACCGAAGAGGAGATGGAGACGAGCCACGGGTTGGCCACACAACAAGGCGGTGCGGCCCAGCCCCTGGCCGCGCCCCCTATGTGTGATACCACCCTGGTCCACTCCTGAGGATGCCCCTTCGCCTGTAAGAAGCCTCCCGACGGAAAACCCTAAAACAATCGGCGAAATTTCCAGAATAGTTCCGCAGCTCCGCCGCCGCCGCCGATGAATTTCGGGGGACAGAAGTCTCTGTTCCGGCACCCTACCGGGATGGGGAAGTGCCCCCGGAGCCATCTCCATCGATCTCCATCGCCATCTCCACCGTCTCCATCGACCTCACTGCCATCTCCATCAACCTTGTTGTCTCCTATGATGAGGAGAGAGTAGTTCTCCCCTGGGGCTGAGGGATCTACCGGTAGCTATGTGGTTCACCTGTCTCTCCCATGATGTGATCTTTATGTGATCGTGAGCTTTGTATCTAGTTGAATTGGTAGATGCTATTATTCAGATATTATGCTACTCCCGTGCTTTATATTTGTAATTTTCGGAGACACCTTGTATCATGATGTGAAGGTGACTAGTGTGCGCATTATGTGTGTCTTTTTGGTTAATGTCTCTATGAAATGTTGGTGTTTGTTGGAACCATCTAGTGCGTTCATGGTGATAGTGTGGGACAATCTAGTTTGGGTACATGCGAACTTTGAGGAGTGCTTCGTAGCCCTACGCATGATTAGTGTTTGTTTTCCATTGGAGAATTGTTTTGAGTTGCATATTGAAGTTCGTATCTATTGGTTCAATTATGTTATATTTGTTGAGAGTGTGTCCACTAGTGAAAGTATGATCTCTAGGCCTTGTTTCCAAGCTTTGCACACCGTTTACATTCAGTTTTGTTACATGTTTGCTTGCAGCGATACTTATTTCATATTACATTTACTACTCATAATCATCACTACTACTTGTATTTCACTATCTCTTCGCCGAACTAGTGCACCTATACATCTGACAAGTGTATTGGGTGTGTTGGGGACACAAGAGACTTTCTGTATCGTAATTGCAGGGTTATTTGAGAGGGATAGCTTTGACCTCTTCCTCCCTGAGTTCAATAAACCTTGGGTGATCCACTTAAGGGAAACTTGCTGCTGTTCTACAAACCTCTGCACTTGGAGGCCCAACACTGTCTACAAGAACAGACGCGTGCATAGACATCATCCCACTACCCACTATCCTAGGGAAACAACCATTTCGGTTGAAACCACTACTTCATATCAATTATGAAGACAGAACCTTTTGCTTTTAAAATGCAGTAGTAATACCACAGGTATATTTGCAAGTAATTTGCTAAAATTAAACAAGAGGTATGAGCAAGAGTGAACTTGCCTTTTTGACTACAAGATTATGCGAGTCAAGGTCTTCGATACGTAAGAAATCCCAATTCTGAAATAGCAATCATCATCCGGTAGGGATGATGTTAGAAATCTGCAGCATGATATGCATAATATATGCTATGCATTGTTCTAAGCGTAACCTAACCCAGATGATTTGTTATCATTGAGTTATGGTGATTTCTTTATGATGTGTTACACTTTTAGGCTCAGTCAAACACACAATGTTGTGAAAGGTTTTAGGTTAATTCACTATTCTTCCAGTTGAAAGAGTAGAGATTAAAGCATGGTTACCAGTGTAGTGTTTACCATAACTTTAGACTATTATCAAAGAATATTTGATAAAGGTGAATACACGAAAGTAACAATTTTAAGGTGTAACTTTTGATTAGCAAACAATTAGTTGATCATGGACATGCAATGTGGAAATAGACAGCACAAGGTTTACCTTGAGGGTTGACAACAATCTTAAGATAACCTAGGGTTTTAATTTATAACTATGAGGAAATGGTTTGATGCTTATTTTCAAGGTATCTTGAAAGAATAACATTTGAAGAATATACTCCTAGTGAATAGAAGTACTATGCATATGGTTTATTGTTCTAGGGTTTAGCATAATTTGCTATTAGTCATGGAGTAGTTATTAGGTGAGCATATCAAGGAAACAAGCTAAGATCTATCTAGTACTTATACAATACTAGTTGAGCATGATCAATCAAATTAGTTGAGATTGTTGTTATCATATATAATTGTTTCTATGTTGACATCATTCTTAACAAGCACAGGTAGTTATTTACATCAAAGCATGAAAATTGGGGTGATGCTTATTTGACATGTTCTGAAAAGAATAACTTTTGAAGAACATAATCCATAATGGATATTTGGTACAAAATTACTTATTAGTGGTCATTTACTTTATAGGAAGGTTGAAGTGATTAATAAAACACAAGTTCCTTTATTATTAGCTAGTAGGGTTTGAATCACAATTTTAAATGATTTCCAATTTGATTTTAGAATTCTCATGATTCAAAGTAATTCTTAATAAGACAATTTTCAATTACCAGATTATAGTTGAAAATATATTTTAATACAAGCCAATAGTTATTTAGGATTTTTCTTGATTCTAGTATTTTAAAATTATTTAGGGAAATGGTTATAGGTTTTTAAATACTAACAATAAAGTTTTAAAAGTACTAAACTTAAATAATGAAATGTTGTTTCAATAAACTAATTTGAGTTTATAAACATTTATTCTTCATCTAGAAAAGTTATTTGATTCCTAAATTTGTTTCAAATTCATATTCAAAAATAGTACTTAACTATGTTTTTAAATTGCACTCAAAATTATTCCACACAAGTATATAATCTTACAGTACAAACAGATAGGTCTTATTTTTGTGATCATTTTTCTGATTTAAATTGAATTTGATATGAATTTCCTAAGTTTCAATTATTTTTTGGAATTCTGAAAAAACACACAGATTATTTTTTATATCGAGCTAACCCTAGACCTAGACACTGACCAGTGGGGTCCCTGGCCAGGTCAACTGCCACGATGACAAGACCAAGTCAATCGTGTTGATTGGTCAACGTGATGATGTCATCAACTCAGAACCTCACAGATAATTTTTGAATTCGATGATTCAATACGAATTGGAACATGTGGGTGTGTTCATTCGAATCAGAAGATCAAGACAAGTATGAGTGTGCCAGCGCCGCTGGGTTTTGGTCCTCAGAACCTCGCCGGTGGCGAGCTTACACGGCGATAGGAGACGGCCTACGGCGACTGCAAGCTACGGTCGATGCTAAGCACAAAGAAAGGTGTCCAGAGATGCACAAGCTTACCAGGATCCTTCCTATAAATTCGACAGCGACAATTGACGATGGAAGCAAGCTCGGCTTCGCCAATTCTGGCGAGATGCTGCGGAAGGGAATGGCGGATTACCAACGATTTAGGACGAATTAGTCCAATTCCTTTGGCTGAAATGCATCCCTCATCGAGGCGGACCTTTGGAGCTACACGGCAGGGCTTCGGACGACCTCTAGCGACGGCGAGAAGTTTGGCCGGAGCTAGGGTTTTGGTGTCTGAGCGAGGAACTCGAGAGGAGAAGAGATGTGGGGTTCTTTAGGGTTTCCCTAGTGGCTGACGACATCTTATAGGGGCTGGAGGGCAGCGACCTTCATCTGGTGCGTCCACGAGGACGGACGACCTCCCTGGCGCCACCGAGCTGCTCGGAGCGAGGAGGAAGAAGACGACTTCGTCTTCTGTTTCAAATCAGTACTCGACCTATTCCCTGGTGGGCTGGTAAGTGGGCTTCGGCCTGGTGGTCTGCGGCCAGGTAAGTGCTTCCTCTTTTTTTTGATTCCTTTCTTTTTATTTTATGTTTTCTATTTTGAGATTCTTACTTGAATTTGGTTCTATTTTGTAGGTTTTCATTTATTTGAACCTTGTCCAATATTTTGATAGGCTATTTAATATTATTTCATGGTGTATTAGATAATGTTTAGGTGCATTAGCACATAACTATAATTTATATATTATTTGAGTTTATATAGGGATTTTAATAGGAATGAATTCAAACACTATTATTAGAATGTTCAAAACTTTGATCAAGTCTTGGACAATTACTAGTAACATGCAGAAGCATTAATTTGCAATGATATGGTAAGATAATACTATTAAAGACTAATAGTAATGTTGGATTTCAATTTTAGGTGTATGCCCTATATAACATGATTTTATGTCTCTCATGATTTCTTAATAACATGAAAATGCCCCATGGGCCATTCCTAGGAACTAGTGGTCCCTTAATTCTTTGCTTTGATTTATTAAGTCTGTTTCTCATCTCCTTCTTATTAAAGAAGATTTGAGTTAAGGATTAGGATACACCTATTTGTAAGTGAGTTGATCACTAAAAGATGGATTTAGCTTGGACTTATAAGAAGTGTTGTTTAGACACAATTAGTAGACTTAAGGTTAGGTCTTAGAATGAGAAACTCCCTTGTGATCATCAAAGGATGCATAAGTAATAGTTAGGTTTATAAAGTAGAGTTTCAAATGGATAGATAAAAAGGAATGGATTTGATGGAATTGTGGTCCTCTCTTTAAAAGAACTAGCTGGTGGGCCCGCGCAATTGCGCGGCTAGCAATGAGGCTATTTAAATCATTATATTTTATGTATTGTTTTCTTATTGATACCCTTTTCTTACACAACTGAAGAGAAATAAGAGGTGAAAATATATTCAAATTATTTTTCTATACTCAAATCATACAGCGTATGTACTGCTCACACGATTCCATTTTGTGATAATAAAACTTCTAAATACAAAACCACCGTAATTTCATTGTTTAGTCCTCCAAGTTTTAGTATGAGGCATAGGATTGTGCACTCACTCGGGTATCATAAATTTGAATTGTCTAAACTGTAATTTTTTATGACAAAAATTGATGAAAAGCTATATCACTCCTATTTGAATTAATTAATCATATAAAATTTGTGATGTGCCGAAGGTCAAAACAGAAGATTTTTGAAGCTTCTAAATAAGTATGTATACTTATAAAAAATATTGTACCCACTCCATTATGTAACACATATTTATTTAACAAAAAGCATTGTAAAATGCTAGTCTTTTGTACCCACTCCACATGTACCAAGATCGATCTGAGATGTTCAAAGAGACGGAATTGCTGTTGAGATATGAGTGGAGCTCTTGAACAATTTTTCCGCCGTAGTTTAATTGGCAGATTGAGATCGATACCTCATTGATATTTTTTTTCCTGTAGTTGCTTTATCTGTAGACGTGGGTTATACAGGCCATCAAACGTGAATCATGCATGTCAATCCATAAAATAGATCTAGCAAACATGTGGTACCACTCATCCGGGACTGGATCCTCTAACGTTGAGAAGGAAAGTTAGGTAAGCTACAGTACCCTAACTTTCCTTCTTCAAATTCATACTATTTTGTCTCTAATTTAATTCAAATTAATTTATATAATGCAAATTTAGGATATGAATTGACTGTTATTACCTGCAATCAAAATTAGGGTGCAAAAAAATTAGTTAGACAATTTATGCTACAGTAATCATCTACAGTAACTGAGCTTAGTACATAATTAGAAACTTAATACCAATATACCCTGACTTTGCTTCCTACTTCTCCCTGACTTTCCTTCTCACCGTCAGAGGAGCCGGTTCCCACTCATCCATGATTCTCCATGCTACGATCAAGGGCTATGCCTATCAGTCGGTCTTGGATATGGCCTGTACGTAAAATATCACCAACCTAGCCGGCAGGCCAAAAATTTCACACTCTCTCGAGGAGCTGTTCGTAGGGGCAGCTATTCCTGGCCAACTCAGCTTGTCTTTTAAGGCATAAATGCAGCAACGCCATTGGCAGCTTCGCATCTCAGTGAACATTTCTGACTTGTTTTCGTTACTGCTTGACGCCCTTTGCCCGCAGCGGAGTAGTCCTGGATCACAATTTGCCGCTCAAATTGCTCGGCTAGCAATGCGAGTACTTGAATATGCATATACGTTCTTGTTGATACCTAAGAGAGATAATTAGTGAATATAAATTAAGTTAATCTACGATACTCGATATAGAGCTTCCCTACTGCTTACTCATTTCAATGTAGGTAATAATACTTTTGCACATGTTATAAATGCAATATGTGAGTAACTGATTCTTGTAAGTTCTATTACGCAGAAGAGGAGATTCCCTACTGCTTACTCATTTCAATTGGCTCTCATTGCTATGGAATATTTTTTAATCCTTAGAAACATTACTAAAGATCGGTTATGTACCAGCTGTAATTTAATAGTGAGATCCCACTTTTTTTTGAAGAATTTAAGATAAAGAGAAATAAAAATATAATTTGAAAATTTTGATACATGCAAAGACATGGACAAACGCCCTTGGATTTTTTTACCCAAGGGGATTCATCCTTAGCTTCATTAACAAAAAATTATGTGCTACATTGTTTTGATTTATCATGACAATTACTATCTTACCTTAGACATCCTCGCGCCCATCCATTCGACCGGCTGAAGATCTCTTTTCTTGAGCTTCTCAGTTCCTCGACGTAGTTCCCCTCGAATATTTTCCTTTTGCAAATTACTCCCATGAAAAATATGAAAGATAATGTCACTTGGATCCCGAGGTGCTACATACTAAAAGCATGTTT
This sequence comes from Dactylis glomerata, assembly GCA_007115705.1. NCBI lineage: Eukaryota > Viridiplantae > Streptophyta > Magnoliopsida > Poales > Poaceae > Dactylis > Dactylis glomerata. Next base: position 1,080,733 of record QXEO01000041.1, on the reverse strand, counting down.
GTTCTTGGTTTTCCAAAAGTGTCTAGAAAATCGCAGCTAAGCAAATTTTAACTGCAGTTCCATCAGCGCCATCTCTGTCTCAGGCCATCGATCTGATTTAAAACTACATTTCACCTGAGTACACACACTTTATGAAATATTTTACTCACACTCGTTATGCATCAAATTCCTATGAAGCTAAGGAAAGTTCAGCACAATGCTTTTTCGTTGAAATATTATTGTTTAACTAAAGATCTACAGACAATTGACCTACTGTTTTGAGCAACCAAAGAAAGCAAGACGTGAACTGTACCTGGCATCTCCCGAATAGATTTGATTGGAACTTCATTGTCATGTCTTCCAGAAAACAATATCTGAAAGGATCCGACAACTGCAAACATGAAGAACAAATGAGATATATAAATACAGGTTGAGCTGAGGCTGTAAGCTGTAAACTTTAGTTATTGTTTCTATAGAATAGAGGGAAAGAATGCTCACACAAATTTTGCACCTCACGAACACAACAAAGTACAAAACTATAGAAATAAATATTAAACATTCGTTTCTATATTCGCTTGCATCAGGATTCTTATTCATTTATAGAAAAAACATGGAAAATATGTCCAAAAAAAACATGGAAAAAAGCATGTTCTTTCTGATTTTTCCGACAAAAAGGGAAGCATAATCTGACCGTGAACCAATTCCAGTAGATACTGTCATACTGATAGATCATAGCACTTGCAGACTTGCATTGAAGATCAAAAGAAATGTAAACGTCCATGTTTCCGAGGGCCAGTTTATCACTTTGTTTCACCTAGGCTTCACTCTACCATCACATCTAAGACTTCAGGTTCAGCTTCAGTTAGCTACCAAATTGTTGCTCCTACATAAAGTGTACATAATGATGAAAAAATATTACCTGCCACACATTTTCGAAGTGAAATGCTCCGTGGCTTATTCTTCAGAGGCGCTCTGTTCAGAAGGACGACAGCTCACACAGCAGCCACATCCGCCTCTACATCCACTTCATCTATGCGTATCTCGAGTTCTTGACTCCCAATCGATTGTGTGTGTAGTTGAGAGCATGGGGTCCTCAGGCTCCAACATAACAAACTCGGTTTGCCAGGCGGACGGCCGCGAGCAAGCAAAGCTCGATTGCATTCACCATGGCCACGCAGGTGAACCAATTTCTAGAAATTAAGAACTCGAATCTAATGCTCCATGCTTCGGCCGGGAGGAAATTTCTGGGGAGACGTACTCTCCATCACAGTCGGCGAGAATGACATGAAGCTCGTTTTCCTTGCTAAGCAGAGCGTGCTGAAGTTTTTCATGAACGGTGGCCCTCTGGATATCTACAATCCGATTCCATCTTGCCAAAGGTTCTTCAAGTTGTGAGGAACGCAATGGCTCAGTCTCGATCAAAATATCAAAACGGTCGACCATATCACCCGACACTGGATTCGTCGGTTTCTTCCAACCTTGGCTGGTCTTGGATGTCGCTGTGCGAGCCGCCACACAGAGGTACTCCACCAAGGGGAATAATTCCGGTCTGCTTACATGCTACTCGGAAAGATTCAATGTACTTTTTTTTGAACGGAGATCCGATGTACTTGCGTGGTTGCTTGCTTGTAGCAACTTGGGCAGGTTGAAGGATCTTTCATACATGATGATGTGCAGTTTCACTGACATGATGCCCACGCCGCCGAATCGCTGGAGATACACGATTGATGAATCGAATCAGCAAGCTTGCAACTGCTAGCAAGAAACTCCAAAGTGATCTGGTGTTGTCTAAATTAGTACAACAATGCATCGTCGAGTTTTTTTCTTGCGTTCGGCGCGTTGCAGCTGCGACGGCTTCGGGAGGCGGAGGAGGGGATATGGCGAGGGCGCTGTCCGCCAGTGCTTTGCTCTATCACGTGTGGATGCTAATTTCTTCACATCCTTCTTCTAATTAATGTTGCTTGCACACGTCACTTTGGCCGGATCCATCTCTATCACGAACTATTAACGTGTGCATGCTGGTCTCTTCATCTTTGTTCTAATTCTGATCAAATTATTTTATTTGGTTTCCTTTTTGAGGTACTCCTAATCGATACGTACTATTGTGCATCACCTTGAGCTGTTGACCAGGACTCTAACGTGAGCTGCTGACCAGGACTCTAACGTGATTTGTGCGACGTGGAGATCCCTGATCAACTTAAATCTGAACCGTTCCTATTCTTTGTAAAATCAGATCCCTGATCAATTTAAATCTGAACCGTTCCTATTCTTTGTAAAATCTGAACCGTTGGTTGTTAGTTGTTTTAATAATATAATAGATAGTGCTTACTCCTAAGATATGGTTAATGCTAGATAGGTTCTAACAAAACTTAGGGTTTAGGTTGTGATCACCACCCCCTATAACAAGTACTTCTCATAATAGGAAACTTGTGTCTAAGTCAAGGTTTTCCACAAAGCTTCCATAAGAATGCTTCCCCCTTGACATAACTAGGTTTTCTAAACTATCCTACCCTTACCTTATGATGGATGATATCTGCTTATCAAACTAGGTTTGATGGATAACCTACTATCTTTATCCAACAAATATAATCATGTACTATACATGATTCTCTTATTTCCTTCATCAACTCCCATGAGGAATCTCTTTTATTACCTTCATCAACACTCACCTAAATCCATGTTTTGAGCTTGACACTAAAGCTCTTCACATAACTTCATTATGTATAGCCTTCATATTAAGACTACTCATAACTCCTATTTTCCTTAGGATGTTTAACTTAACTTCTTTCATACTCCTTCTCAAGGTTTTATGATCAAGATTATCACCAATACTCTTCCTTGAGATCTACTTAACCCAACCAATGTATTACCCTAGATGTTGACTTCTAGGGATAGGATACTATACTACTTGTAATCCAACTTCCACTTTGTGGTTGCTTCTACTCTTAAATCTAGTCCTGGTGTCTAGGCATCAATACTTGATTATATCAACCTCCAGAGATTAAGAATATAATCTCCACCACTATGGTATTCCCATATAGGGTCTATCTCTCACCACATGAATAGTACTTCTCTTGTATCAATCTTATATGTACCATAATTTGGTTAAATTTGATCCATTAACTTCACAGATGTCACTCTCCCACTTCATGTGACATGGTAATGGTCATTTTGATCCATTGATCATATAGCTTAGGTTTCTACTTGGTTAATCATGTGTTCCACACTCAATGTGATGTCAAGATGATCATTATAATCCTTTGATCATATGGCTTGGGTTCCATTTGGCTAATCAAGGTCCATGGTTAAGTTGGTAGTAAGCTATTCTCTTAGAACACTCATTTAGCTAAGTGAACTCCATATCACTTCTTAACTCCAGGGTACTACATATTTGACATCTTCCTAGTAGTGGTTCTAATCTTCTTGTGGTATACATCACACCTATAGTTGGTATACCTCTAATCAACTTGGTATTAGCTAGATTGATCTCCCCTTCTCCTAAGTTTCTAAATTATACCCTAAGGTTCCCTCTCAAGAGATAGGACTAACACTAACATAGTTATGGTCTCACTCTCTTCTTGTTCTGGAGATAAATAGTTCTAGTTATAAAGGAATAGGGTAGATCAAGAGTCCAGGGTAAGACTTGTGTTATCTTCCTTTATGCGAGGCATGGCTTCAATGATTTAGGTTAATGAAATACCATGGTGATCATGGTAGAAAATAGGTATTGGATCCTAACATGGTGGGTTATCTTTATAATTCTACCTGATACGTCCAAAACGTATCTACTTTCCCGAACACTTTTGCTATTGTTTCTCCTCTAATTTGTGTGTTTTGAATACAACTAACACAGACTAACGCTGTTTTCAGCAGAATTGCTCTGGTGTCTCGTTTTTGTGCAGAAATCCGACTTTCAGGAAAAATCTCGGAAAATATTGCAAAAATTCTATTTTGCCAGAAGACCCACGGAGCCAGAAGAAGAGACGAAGGGGGGCAGCGGCCTGGGCTCACCACCAGGGGGCGCGGCCTAGCCCTGGCCGCGCCCACCTGTGGTGAGGCCACCTCGGCCGTCGCCTCGACCCCTCCTTCCGCCTACATATACCCTCTGACCTGAAAACAGCGGGGGTTCGGCGTTTTTCCCAGATAGACTTCCACTGCGCCGCCACCATCAGAAACCATGATTCGGAACCAGAAACTCCGTGCTGGCACCCTGCCGGGACGGGGATTTGGAGGAGATCTTCATCACCATCATCACCGACGTCTCTCCATCAACCATCCATGACTCCCCCATCCATGTGTGAGTAATTCCCGCTGTAGGCGAAGGGGATGGTAGGGATTGGATGAGATCATTCATGTAATTTGCTATGATATTGTTAGGGCATAGTGCCTAGTATCTTTATTTAGTGCTTATGACATTATTGCAACTTGTTGTGCTTAATGCTTGTCACTTTGGGCCCGAGTGCCATGATTTCAGATCTGAACATGTTATTGTTTCATTATGATAATTGTTGTTTATGGTCATACCTGCAAGTTGTTTACACATATTGTTGTCCGGAACCCGAGGCCCCAAAGTGACAGAAATTGGGATAACCGGAGGGGATGGCTACGATGTGAGGATCACATGTGTTCACCGAGTGTTAATGCTTTGCTCTGGTACTTTATTAAAATGAGTACCTTAATTACCAGTAGTTTCCCTTGAGGCCCTGCTGCAATAGGCTAGTAGGACAAACGATGTCGTGCAAGTTTCTCATTGCGAGCACGTACGACTATATACGGAACACATGCCTATGATTGTTAGTGCTAGGATGCTTTATCATTATTTATCTGCAATTGCCCATGTCTCACTGATTTCATGAATTATCTTATCCATGCAACGCCCGTACATCCATCCCTATGCCTACAGTATTCCATCCTACTGTTACTATTGCTACTATTACCGCTTTTATTTTACTACTGTTGTTACTGTTTCACTACTATCACCACTATAAAACTGTTGCTACTGATAAACCGCTGTGAGCAAGTTTGTTTCTAGGTGCAGCTGAATTGACAACTCATCTGTTAAGGCTTATAAATATTCTTTGGCTCCCCTTGTGTCGAATCAATAAATTTGGGTTTTACTTCCCTTGAAGACTGTTGCGATCCCCTATACTTGTGGGTCATCAAGACTATTTTCTGGCGCCGTTGCCGGGGAGCATAGCTTTATTTGTAAGTTCACTTGGGATTCATATTGTTCGCTGCAATCCTTTCATCATGGGTAAACCTCGTGATGGAAAAGTTCCTATATTGCCATCCACTACAAGAAGAGGTACGACTTTGAACACCTCTGTTGCTCTTGATTCACCATCTGTTATGAGTAAGTTGCTTACACCACCACATGCACACGCTACTGCTACTACTTCTGCTGAGTTTGAAAATGCCACTGATAATTTAGATGATGCTTCTACTGTGCTTGATGAGAGTGGTTCTCTAGGTTCCTTTTTAGATGCTACAATTGCTAGAGCTAAGTTGGGAAACACCATTGTTACACCTGTTAGTTCACCTGAGTCTAGGGAGTGTCCTAGTGATGATTTTGATGATGCTTATATTGAGCTTGATGATGATTTTATTGCCAAAGCTCATGCTACTCGTGATGCTAATGATGTTAAGAAACTTTTAGCGAGACGTGTTGTTAGATATAAATTGTCTCCTGATCCTAAGTTTGCTGCTTCTCCCATAAATATTAGAGACAAGGATTATGATTTCTCTCTAGATTTATCTTACATATCTATTGTTGCGAAAGAGCCTTTTTGTGGTACTGAAAATGAAAGTGCTATGGACCACATGAATGAGCTTTCTACTTTGAGTAATTTTTTTCTGATGATATTAAGCCCCGCACTTACTTTGTTGCTAAGATTTTTCCTTTCTCGTTGAAAGATGCAGCTAAAACTTGGTTTAATAACTTGTCTCCTGGATCCATTAATAGTCCTATTGCTTTGGTTAATGCTTTCTTTCAGAAATATTTTCCTACTAGTGCTCAACATGCCGTTGTGTAGAAAATCTATGATTTTGAATAGGGAAAAGGAGAGATATTGCATGAATCTTGGACAAGGTTTTGTTCTTTAATTAGAGCTTTGCCTAAAGAGCCATTGCCTAAAAATGAACTCCTTGATATATTTTGTAATGGACTAACTGATGAATCTAAGACATATCTGGATAGTTGTGCTGGTTGTGTTTTCAGGGAAAGAACTCTGGCTGAAGCTGAAGAATTAATGGCTAAAATAAGCCGGAATCATGATGATTGGACTATGGTTGAGCCAACACCAGCACCAACACCTGCGCCAGTCCCAGAGCCTACACCGAAGAAGAGAGGAATGATTGAATTAAATGATGAAGTTATGAGGGAAGCCATGAAATCTCTTAAGGAGAAAGGTATTAAGGCCGAAGATGTGAAGAATTTACCTCCTATAGAAGAATTATGTAAGCCAATCCCTCGCTCATCCACTATTGAGGTACACTCTCTCCAACGCTTTGATGATAGAGATATTCCTTACTCTAAACCTCCTGATCAATGCTTAGATGAGTTAGATAATTTTATTGTTAAACAAAATAATTTTAATAGAATGGTACAGAATCATTTGTTGGAAAATTCTAGAGCTATTAACAAGTTGCAGGATATTGTGGAGAGAACCTCCAATGATGTGAAGATACTTGTTAAACATTTTCAAATGGTTCAGACTCAAATTGATCAGCTTACCAAGGTGCAAAAAGATTTGCTTGTTAATGCCGCAAGAGAAAAACAAGCATGTGAAGTACGCACAAGAGGAGGTGCTACCACTCAAGACCCCTTATATCCTGAAGGACATCCTAAGAGGATCGAGCAAGATTCTCAACGCACTTCAAGTGATGATATTCCTTCCAAGAAGAAGAAGAACAAGAAGCATAAAACAACTGCAGAATCCTCTGAAGCAGGTAAAGATCCTAATAGTATTTCTATTTCTGATGCTGAAACTGAACCAGGTAATGCTTCCGATAAGGAAGAAGTTGAAGAGGAACCAGAAAATATTGATAAGAATGCAAAGTACACCAAAGAAGACTTCGTTGCCAACAAGCATGGTAAAGAGAGAGAACCTTGGGTGCAGAAACCAATGCCTTTTCCTGGTAAGAAACACAAATCCAAGGAAGAAGAACACTACAACAGGTTTTGTGAATGGATGAAACCTTTATTTTTGCAAATTCCTTTGACTGATGCTATTAGAATGCCTCCTTATGCAAAGTATATGAAAGATATTGTAACTAACAAAAGAAAGATTCCTAATGAGGAAATTTCCACCTTACTTGCTAATTATTCTTTTGATGGTAAAGTTTCGGAGAAGCTTGGAGATCCAGGTATACCAACTATTCCTTGCTCCATTAAAAATAACTATGTTAGAACTGCTTTATGTGATTTGGGAGATGGAGTTAGTGTCATGCCTTTTTCTCTTTATAAGAGACTTGATCTAGAAAAATTAGTATCAACTGATATATCTTTGCCTATTGGTATATGTGAAAATGTTCCTGTTCAAGTTGCTAACAGTTGTTTAATATTAACTGACTTTGATGTGTTGAAAATGCCTAAAGATGATAATATGTCTATTATTCTTGGGAGACCTTTTCTAAACACTGCAGGTGCTGTTATCAATTGCAATCAAGGAAAAGTAACTTTTAATGTTAATGACAAAGAGTATACGGTTTATTTTCCCAAGAAGATTGATAGAAAAAATGCTCTAAATTCAATCAAGCATGTTGAGACCATCAAAGTTGGTCAAATCATCTGTTCAGAGCAAAAGCCCAAGGAAGAATATAAAATTGTTATGATTGGGACTATGTCTATCAAGCTCGAGGTAACATAAGCATAAAGTGAAGTGCAAAGTTTTTCCTCATATAAAATTAGTTTGGTAACAAGACTTGATCAACCTTGTTAACAAAGTGATTTTATATGAATGAAACTTCATTTTCACCGCATTTACTTTACCTCACTCATATTTACTTTCACCATTTTCATTCCCTTTGTTAGTTACATAATTAGAATATCTTAGAGCTGCTGCATACTTGAGTTTGATTTGCTTGCAATCATTCCACCGTTGTTTTCCCGAGTTTTATTCTTTTATCGCTTTTCTGAAAAATCCTCGAAAATAAAGTTTCTTGAAAAATTCCAGAAAAATCTTTTTAAATTTTTATGTCAAAAATGGGGCAGAGAGGCACCTGGGAGACCTCAGGGGGACCTGCCACGCCACCTCACCACCAGGGGGCACGGCCCAAGCCTGGCCGTGCCCACCTATGGTGAGGGGGGGGGCCTGGCCTCTCACTTATCTCTTCCTCCCCAGCTCTTTCTCTCTCCCAAAAACAACGACACACCAGCTCAAACTCGTGTTCTTGCTGCTCTTCATCTCGATTTTTCGATCTCCTTGCTCAGCCCATCATTGTTGCTGAGATTTGGAGTATTTGTTCTCCAGTATGTGACTCCTCCGCTTGTCCAAGTAGAATTTTGTTTAGTGAAGTATTTCTTGAGTATTTTAGCTCTATAGGTGACAGGTGATATGAGTTTGCATGCTTGTTCTATTGCTTAGAAATGTTATTTTGTTGCATGTTAGCTCTCTAGTTACTCCCTATAGTAGTTTCCTACACTTGTTTGTTTCAAAATCACTTTTTATGAGATTTGTTAAAATTTCAGAAATGGAGGAGAATGCATACCAACTCTTTCAACATGAACTAGAAGTGCATGAAGTTATGAAGGTTCACCATGAAGAGAGGGTCTTTCCCTCAATCTATCCATGCTCAGAGTTCATGAATGCTGCTGGAATCCTGCAAGACTTCCAAACTCTAATTTCTAATGCAGGACTGGCACATTTTATTGATGATGAACCTCATGAATACATTAACCTAACAATGTCTATGGTGCAGGATTTTAAATTCAGTTGGTCCACATCTAACCCCATGGTTTATTATAAAGGGATTTCTATTTTCGTGCCCTCGGGTCCTTAGTTGTGCTCAGTTTTCCACAGCTGCTTAACTTTTCCTCAGTTTTCCCCTCGCTCTAGTTTGAAACCCCTCGCAGACGCTCAGACAGGAGGGTTGCGGTCTGGTTAGAGGCCTTGACTGTTACCGGTGATGGCTAGGGAGCCGCGGTGGTTGTGAATTGACCGATGCTTTTGAATGGTGCTGACGGGTAGGGTCAGGAGACATGTCGGAGCAGCCATCCATCTATCGCTGACGTGTGGGCCGTTTTATTTCCTGATTGTATACGCGGTGCTGCCAATGACAAATGGGGCCGCTCTATAGGGCTGCCGCAGCCAATGACCAGTGGGGTCGTGTGATTTTCAGGAAAAGACATATATTGCCGCTCTGTGGGGCTGCCGCAGCCAATGACCAGTGGGGTCATCAATTTATTTAGAGAAAATCATATATTGCCGCTCTGTGGGGCCTCCACAGCCAATGACCGCTGGGGTCGTCTATTTATTTAGAGAAAATCATATAGAGCCGCTCTGTGGGGCCGCCTCAGCCAATGACGAGGTTTATCCCCGGCAATGCCCATGTCGAAGGGCTTTCGATCTAGGAAGCGTATTGGGAACCTGGCGAACTCGACGGCGATCAGACGAAAGCAGAAGGACACGAGGATTTACCCAGGTTCAGCCCCCTCGAAAGGTAAAAGGCCTACGTCCTGCTTGTCTGACTTTTGTATTGAGGTGGTGGCGACGATGATGGTGTTACAATGGCGGCGCAGATTGGATCTGGCCAAAAGCAGAGAGCTCTAAGTTGTCGAGCGCTCCGGCGTGAGGTGGGTGGAAGTGATTCTCGGGTTTCGAAACCTCCCTCCCAGCCTTTTATAAGATAAGGCTAGGTCTCAGGAGTGTTTCTCAAGCCAAGTACAGATCGGATCAACCGAGACCTAATCTAGCTTGGACTCTTCGAAACTTCGCTTGTACACCAAGTAATACTCCCGGGCCGCATCGAAACACTGCCTTGACGGGCCTCGAAAGCCTCTCCTGAGACACCCCACCTGGACCGAGAACCAGGTAGGCGAATGTCGGGGGCCCATCTGTCATTCCTTCGTCAGTAGCCCCCGAGTGCCTGGGATAGCCAAAGACTATGGCAGGGACTCCTCCCGAAAATCTTCCCAGCCGCACCCGACATGAGCACTTGGCCTGCAAAGCTGCAAATGTACAGAAGTCATTCGAATAGTATGCTTGTTTCGTTACGTGATTTTCGAGCTACTCTCATGTAGAGCCTCGAAAGCGTTAAGTTTGGTTTGCAGAGGGATGCGCATAACCGGCCTGAGACTCACGCCGGGTCTCAGTTAATTGCATTGCTGCAAAGACATTCTGTTAGCTTACTCAGATTCGAGTCCCCCGACTCGAACCCGCGTGGGCTGGCGCTACCTCGACCTGAGCCGCGTTGGACTTACCAAGTCGAAGCCCAGTTCATTTGTGAGGCACCCGATGCGTCCATCGGTGCAAGCTTCATACCGTAGGTATGGAAAATTTCCGGCAGAGCGCGTTTGATACGAATACCGGGCCATCTGATGTTGCAAATCGTGGTCTTACCTTCGTATTTGACATACGGCATCCGAACAGGTATATGGCGACCAAAATTCGGGCATGTTGATTGAGGAGCGTTGATAGCCCGAAAGACAGATTAGAACAAGATGATTCAAAGGTCCGAAACTCGAACCCGAATCTCTAAAAGTGTTATTGGGTAGAAAGAAACAGCTCGAAAGATCGAAGCCCTCCCTCGAATATTTCGAGAGCACTGCTGGCCTGATAGAAGTAGCTCGAGGGGCCGAAGTCCAGCCTCGAATATGTCGAAGGCGCCGCCGGCCCAAAAGAGATAATTCGAGGGACCGGAGCCCTGACTCGAATATGTTGAAGGCGCTGCTGGCCCGAAAGAAGTAATTCGAGGGACCGGAGCCCTGACTCGAATATGTCGAAAGCGCTACTGGCCCGAAAGAAGTAATTCGAGGGACCGGAGCCCTGACTCGAATATGTCGAAGGCGCTGCTGGCCCGAAAGAAATAGCTCGAGGGGCCGAAGTCCAGCCTCGAATATGTCGAAGGCACTGCTGGCCCGAAAGAGATAATTCGAGGGACCGGAGCCCTGACTCGAATATGTCGAAGGCGCTGCTGGCCCGAAAGAAGTAATTCGAGGGACCGGAAAATTCCCCCAAAAGAACGAAAGACAGAGTCGTCGAGAAACTCAATGCTCATTCGAATGGCACAAAAGAGAAAAGCACAGAAGACCTCAAAAGAAACCCGATCGAGAGATCATCTGAGTGCAAGGGGTACATACCTTTGGGACTCGAAAGAGCCTTTGCCAGTTTTTACCCCTTGAGCCGAAAAGACAGCATTTTACCCTAGGGAACGCGTCAGCGCTGACGACACACTGCGTCGAGTCGTCACCTCATCTTCTGCAGGACGGGCCTGAGCCTGCCAGGACAAGACGTGTGGTGGGCCCTCAAGTCGTGCATCGCGGCCGTTGACAGAGTTTGACCGCACGTCCCGCGCATGGGTGAGAAATAACCGGCGCGGTTTCCTTGACTACCGTGCGTAGTGGATGCCGCGGTGCTCGCGTGCTGACACGTGGACGGTCAGATCAACCCGGCCGTTTCCACTTCGCCATGGACGGTTGAGATCTGACGTAGATCTCTAGAGCTAGAATAAATAACGGTGGCAGGGTAACAGTCTATCTCACTCCGCCGCCATCGTCTTCTTCCTCGCGCAGCATCCTTGTAGCTCTTCCTTTCCATCTCCATTTCCGCGATCTTTGCTGCGCCCTGACCATGGGCAAGAGGAGCTCCACAGCCGCCGGCGCCACTGCCGCCGCCAAGAAGGCCAAGACGGTCGATGCTGAAGGCTCCGGCGTTGGCCGCTGGGTCCAATCCAAGGTTGGCAACAAGGAGCTGACCCAGGCCGAGAAGATGGGCCTGCTGAAGAATGCGCCGGCGGAATCGCTCGCCGCCGGCCCGGAGATCGTTCCCCGGCCACCCCTCGGTTTCCGGGTAATCTTCATCGCCTTTTTGCTGCGGGGTCTGTCTTTCCCCCCGCATCCTTTTCTCCGTGGCCTTCTCTTTGCTTACGGGATTCAGCTTCATGACCTGAATCCCAACTCTGTTCTTCACATTGCGTGTTTTATCACGCTTTGTGAGTGCTTCCTGGGGATCGAACCCCACTGGGCACTGTGGCGCCGAATCTTCGTGATTCGGCACCCTCTGCCCTATCAGACCGGCGGTTTCGGTGTCCAAGTGCGCCCAGACGTCGAGTATTTCAACCTCCAAACACCCGAAAACAACCCCGGGTGGAGGACGAAGTGGTATTACGCCAAGGACAAATCCTCCGACGGCGAAAACTTCGGACTTGAGGAATTCCATCCCACCGGCGTTCTTCGACCTCGCGTCTCTTAGAGGCACGACCTTTCGGACGAGGAGTTGAAGATTACAGAGCCGCTGATGGAGAAGATCCAACAGCTTCGAGCTACTCCGAAGAAGGAACTTTCGGGAGTCCAACTCATCCGAACCTTCATCGAGCGCCGAATCCAGCCGCTCGCTGCTCGAGCCCACTGCATGTGGGATTACAGCGATCGCCGGGACTCGACTCGCATCTCTCAGGATGAGCTGCACGAAGCCGAAATCGACGAGTGCGTATGCGCCGTCACCAACATCAAGAAGAAGGATCCTGTGCCGAAGGTCTTCGGTGCAGTGGCCTTCAGCAAAGCCTTTCCCCGCACCGAGGTATGATTATGCTTTTATTCGAATGCCTTCTTCGTTTCTTAGCCGGATCGTCCAGTGTCGAATGCAGTCTTTCTCATTATGTAGGTGATAAACATAGCCCGATGCTATCCGCCCCAGCCAGAGATGGGCGAATATCCGGGGCGTGACTTCGCCGAGGTGCCTGAAGGGTTGGCCTCCACTGCTCCATCGCCACCGAGGGCTCCGAAGAGACAACGAGTCGCGGACGTTGTCGAGGATTTGGAAGACCTTGACGACACTCACTTTTCTTCAGGGGATGACGACAACAGCGCCATCCCTGCCTCGCCTTTGAACCGCCGTCCTCCTCCTCGAACAGAGAAAAAGGTCCTTTCGAAGTTCGGGATCGACGCATCGTAAGTTCTTCTTTCGTGTAACTTGTGGTCTTGTTTTGATTTGGTTGTCCGATTCTAACGCTGATGATTGCTTCAGATCTTCCACCGAGGAAACGTCGACTGGTCCGGGGGATCAAGATCGATACCAGGTTCGACCTCATGACGACGCCCTTGAGCAAACGGCAGACTCACAGGAGAAGGTCGCTGATATTGTCGCCCCCGAAGTTGCTCCGATGAAGCCTTCGACCTCTTCCAAGAAGAAGGCGACGGAACAAGAATTCGTGCTTGTCTCCTCGTCCGGCGGGCCTTCCGGTCCTAGCAACCATGTAAGTCCAAAGACTTTCGACTTGCACTTCGCGTATTTGACCATTAGTAGCCCCCGAGGGTGAGTCGAAGTGTTCACACTTGGGCTTGCCCTCCGAAACATGATTCGAAGGTTAATTTGTCGCCCGACTTTCTTTAGCCCGTTGTTAGGGACCTGTCGAAGGTTTGCAGGAGCTTCTTCGCCTTAGAGGAAGAGAATCGTAGGCTGTCTGAGAAGCTCGACAAAACTCGAAGTGAGTAATGCCACCTTCCTTGTACAGTTCGCCTTTGCGTATGACATGATGCTTTTGTTGTTGAACATCTTCTTCTATTGACTAGGGATTGGGGCCCAAGCTGCTACTGATAAGACTTCCCTGAAAACTCAGCTGGACAATCTTACCACTGAGAATTCGGGTTTGAAGGATAAGGTCGCCGAGCTGAACGACGAAATCGCCCGACTGAAGGGCGAATCGTCCGAAGCTAAGGAGCGCGCGGATAAAAGCCGCCTGGACGCCGAGGCCCGCGAAGGAGAGCTGACCCAGCGCCTACAATCTTCACTTGATGCCTTGCGTGGTAAGTTCTCAAAGCTTTTTCCGGAGTAACTTTCGGGGTGAAAAGTCGCGTTGTGACTTAGCTATCTGCTTGCTTGTGTAGCTGCTGCCGAATTAGACGCCGGAGCGATGAAAGGGCCTGCTGGAATCGAGTCCAATATCGGATTTGCCGAACGCCTGAGCCGAGAGGTTGTCAACCTCTTAGCGCGGGTGCGGTCGGCGCTGGTTCGCGTTCGGGATACTTCTGTACCCGACTCGACTAGCAACACCATGGCGGGAATCCTCGACGCTGTGGCGGTGAAGGCGGGTGGCGAAGATCCGTTATTTGCCGCAGTACGCCATCAGGTAACCATCGGCACCGAGTCTGTCTTCTCCATGATGATGATGCATGGCGTGGAGTTCGATGCTGACAAGGTCACGAGCACATACCCAAAGGATAAGGACGGACGCGACAAGTCCGCCAAGACTTACGTCGCGCGTGCTCGTGAACTGGCTGCTCGAATGACGGGCTTCCTGGCCGATAGGAACGAGAAGCGTGCGGCAGCGAGGGCTCGGAAGCGTGGCGCATCCGCCGCGCCGTCTAGCAAGGCTGGTAGTTCGGCGTAGTGCAAGCAGTGCTTCTGGTGCCCAATTGTAATTAGTTTCGCTGGTGCACATCGAGGGCTGTGACCCCGATTAGTACTCTTTCGGTTGTAAAACTTGTGCTGCTGTTATGTTAATCTTCACGCCATTTGGTTGCCATTGCTTGTGTGTGATGTTCGGCTCCTCATGCAGGATCCTTCGCTGACCTCTGGTGCTTGGCCTGTTTCGTACGAAACAACTGGTAGTACTGCTGGTGCCATTGAGCGAAGAGCGCCCTCCACGAGCGAGTTGTCACTAATTCGATCGTTGCGCGATCAGCTCCAGAACGCGCAGTGCCAACTAAAGGTTGTTACTGCCAAGGTCGATGTTGCTCTTTCGAAGGCGTCGTATGCTGCGGACTGCGAGAAATTCCTTCTAGATGAGATCGAAAATCTTGGCAAATCACTGAAGTGTAAGTCTTCGAACTTCTTTCGCTGCACGTTGGCTTGGATCTGCAGGACTGAGTCTTTGTTCTCTTGTTCGCAGATGCGTGTCTTGACAGTGCAGCTGAGGCCCGGCGCGTAAACGCGCATATTATTGCTGCCCAGAATCATGCCAACTCCGTTGCTGATAACTTCTGGGCTGATCGATCGAAGGCAATGAAGCTGACACTCCTTCAGGATAGGATTGCTCAAGCTGGTGTGTTGGCTGAGACGAGCCGAAGTGCCCTTGCGCTGGTGCACCAGGCGATGTTTCCTCTAAATGATCAGCCCGAAGGTTTGCCGGCGCTGCTCGATCGATTCGAGAACGGCCATGCTATACATTCCTTTGTCCGGGCACATCTGCGCAGCGGGGCTGTGGTCGCACTTGCTTTCGTGCATGCGCACTACCCTGAAGTCGACCTAGAGCTTCTGAAGACGCCTCCACCGTCGCCCAGCGGTCGCTACGACATGGAACGGCATTATGCTGCTTGTGGAAGTACCGGCGATTGTATCGCTCGACAAATTATCGTCGAAAGCGATCGTCAGAGGGCGAGTCGAGATGCTGCGGCACCATGAACTAGCTTTGTTGTTGTGTCTGTATCTTCACTCTGTACATATATTGTATACCTGTGTTTATATTCGACTGTGTTGAAAAGGCAGAGACTTCGAGCATCGATTAGGAAGGCGAAAGTTCTCCAGCGTAGGTCGAGAGAACGCGTCCCCCAAACGTGAGCTGATCGAGCGCGGCCCCAGAGCGTAGGCGAAGTCCTCGAGTGTGGGTTGAATGGCCGAGCCCCCGAGCGTGGGTCGAAAGCCCCCGAGCGTGGGTCGAAAAGCTGAGCCCCCGAGCGTGGGTCGAAAGCTGAGCCCCCGAGCGTGGGTCGAAAGGCTGAGCCCCCGAGCGTGGGTCGAAAGGCTGAGCCCCCGAGCGTGGGCGAAAGCCCCCGAGCATGGGTCGAAAGGTTGAGCCCCCGAGCGTGGGTCGAAGGACTGAGCCCCCGAGCGTGGGTCGAAGGACTGAGCCCCCGAACGTAGGTCGAAGGACTGAGCCCCCGAGCATGGGTCGAAGGACTGAGCCCCCGAGCGTGGGTCGAAGGACTGAGCCCCCGAGCGTGGGTCGAAGGACTGAGCCCCCGAGCGTGGGTCGAAGGACTGAGCCCCGAGCGTGGGTCGAAGGACTGAGCCCCCGAGCGTAGGCGAAGCCCCCGAGCGTGGGTCGGAGGGCTGAGCCCCCGAACGTGGGTCGAAGGACTGAGCCCCCGAGCGTGGGTCGAAGGACTGAGCCCCCGAACGTAGGTCGAAGGACTGAGCCCCCGAGCGTGGGTCGAAGGACTGAGCCCCCGAGCGTAGGCGAAGCCCCCGAGCGTGGGTCGGAGGGCTGAGCCCCCGAACGTGGGTCGAAGGACTGAGCCCCCGAGCGTGGGTCGAAGGACTGAGCCCCCGAGCGTAGGCGAAGCCCCCGAGTGTGGGTCGGAGGGCTGAGCCCCCGAACGTAGGTCGAAGGACTGAGCCCCCGAGCGTGGGTCGAAGGACTGAGCCCCCGAGCGTGGGTCGAAGGACTGAGCCCCCGAGCGTGGGTCGAAGGACTGAGCCCCGAGCGTGGGTCGAAGGACTGAGCCCCCGAGCGTAGGCGAAGCCCCCGAGCGTGGGTCGGAGGGCTGAGCCCCCGAACGTGGGTCGAAGGACTGAGCCCCCGAGCGTGGGTCGAAGGACTGAGCCCCCGAGCGTAGGCGAAGCCCCCGAGCGTGGGTCAGAGGGCTGAGCCCCCGAACGTAGGTCGAAGGACTGAGCCCCCGAGCGTGGGTCGAAGGACTGAGCCCCCGAGCGTGGGTCGAAGGACTGAGCCCCCGAGCGTAGGCGAATATGCGGATATGTTAACTCATGAAGTGAGGAACTCGAATTTTATTGCTTGGTGCCGAAGGCATAATGTTGGGTGCGGACTGCTGCCGACACTTGATTGCATATTAGAGGGGGTAGAGGAGACAGCTTTGCTAGCTAAGGATAGAAGCGGCGCAATTGCGCGGCGTTCCATGGGTTATCTACGTCTTTGCCCGTCTTCGGGTTGCGTAGACGATATGCTCCTCCTGGGATAACCTCGTGGACAAGGTACGGGCCTTCCCATGGTGGCTCCAGCTTCGATGTGCTTGTTTGCTTGAGTCGGAGTACGAGGTTGCCCGGCTCGAAAGAGCGTCTGCGTACCCGTCTGCTGTGGTAATTGCGGAGGCTCTGCTGATAGACCGCCGATCGAACGAGGGCGACGTCTCGAGCTTCGTCCAGCAGGTCTTGGGCGTCTGCTAACGCCTTGTCCGCGTCTTCCTCGACGTAGGCGGCGACGCGGGGCGCGCTGTAGCGCACGTCCGTGGGCAGCACGGCTTCTGCTCCGAAGAGCAAGAAGAAGGGTGTGTAGCCTGGCGAGGAGTTGGGCGTTGTTCGCAGGCTCCATAGCACCGAAGGCAATTCCTCGACCCAGGCGCCTGCTGCGCGCTTGAGGGGTCGAAGCAGTCGCTTCTTCAGGCCTCCGCAGACAAGTCCATTGGCCTTTTCGACCTGGCCGTTGGACTTGGGGTGTGATACCGAAGCGTACTTGAGTTTGATGCCGAGGTCTTTAGCGAAGCCCTGGAATTCGCCCGAAGTGAAGTTGGTGCCGTTGTCGGTGATGATGCTGTTCGGGACGCCGTACCGATAGACGATGGACTCGAAAAACTTGACTGTCGTGGTCGCCTCTTGGTTGGTGACCGGGGTAGCTTCTATCCACTTGGAGAACTTGTCCACAGCGACGAGCAAGTACGTATGCCCTCCTCGAGATGATTTGGGGAGAGGCCCCACTTGGTCGAGCCCCCATTGTGCAAAGGGCCATGCCACAGGGATGGTGTGCAGTTCCGATGCCGGCGCGTGCGGCTTGGTGGCGAACATCTGACACGCTTCGCAGTGCTGGACGATGTTCCTGGCGTCGTAGAGGGCGGATAGCCAGTAGAATCCGGACCGAAAGGCCTTCGCTACGAGGGTTTGGCTGCAAGCGTGATGATCGCAGGTTCCTTCATGGATTTCTCGGAGGAGGGCGATTCCATCTTCCTGCGCTATGCACCGCTGGAGCACCCCCGAAGTGCTTCGCTTGTAGAGTTCCCCATTGATTATCGTGAAGGCCTTAGAGCGCCGCATGACCTGTCGGCGGTGGATGGGGTCTTCTGGGAGTTCGCCCCTCGTCAGGTACGCCAAGTACGGCTTTGTCCATATTGCCTCGACGAGCATGACCGCGGCTGCATCCTTTGGGAGGTCTGCTGCTCCTGCCGCTGGGGCGGTGTCGGTTGTCCGAGCCCCCGGACGTGTTGTTAACGCCGGGTCAGGTGTGGGTTTGATCTTGACGGAGCGTTCGAATATCTCCTCGAAGAAAACACCTGGCGGTATTGGGAGGCATCTTGAGCCGACATTGGCCAGGTTATCTGCCTCCTCGTTGCTTTCCCTGCCGATGTGTGTTACTTCACAGCCCTCGAATTCGCCTTCGAGCTTGTCGTACATGGCGCGATATGCGATCATGTTCGCGCAAGTTGCGTCGCACTCCTTCATGACTTGCTGAGCGATGAGGTTCGAGTCTCCATGAATCTTGATGCGGGTTGCCCCGCAGGCCTTTGCCATGCGCATACCGTGAAGGACGGCTTCGTATTCTGCCTCGTTGTTGGAGGGATTCGGGAAACGCATGCAGAGGACGTAGCGCATCCTGTCTCCTTGTGGTGATACCAGGATAACTCCTGCTCCTGTCCCCGAAACCCGCTTGGACCCGTCGACGAAGATGGTCCAGCTGTTCGACAGGTCTGGTAGTTCGGGCATCTGGGCTTCTGTCCATTCGGCTATGAAATCCGGTAGGACCTGTGACTTGATTGCGGACTGGCGCTGGTACGTAATCTCCCAGGGTCCTAGCGTGACTCCCCATAGCGACACACGCCCTGTAGCGTTTGGGTTGTTGAGGATGCTGGAGACTGGGTTCGAAGCCACTACTATGATGGAGTGGCACTCGAAATAGTGCGGCAGTTTCTTCCCCGTCATGTAGATGGCGTATGCCAACTTCTGATAATGGGGGTATCTTTGCTTGGTTGGCGACAGGACTTCGCTTAAGTAGTACACGGGCCTCTGAACACCGTGCTCTTTGCCTTCCTCTGCGCGTTCAACCACAAGCACCGAGCTGACAACTTGATTTGTAGCCGCAATGTACAGCAACATTGGCTCTTTTTCTCGAGGTGTAACGAGAACTGGGGAGGTCGATAGTCATCGCTTGAGGTCGTCGAAGGCGGCTTGCGCTTCTTCGGTCCATGTGAAGTTGTCTGTTTTTCTGAGCAGTCGATACAAGGGCAGTGCTTTTTCGCCAAGCTTGCTGATGAAGCGGCTAAGCGCTGCGAGTCGGCCTGTCAACTGCTGGACGTGTCGGAGCGTCTTTGGAGGGTGCATGCTGATGATGGCCTTTATCTTCTCTGGGTTGCCTTCAATTCCTCTCTCGGAGATCAGATAGCCCAGCAGTTGGCCGGTGGGTACTCCGAAAGAGCATTTCTTCGGATTAAGCTTGATGCTATATCTGTCGAGGTTGGCGAAGGTTTCTCGAAGGTCGTCGAGCAGAGTATCTGCTTTCGATGTCTTGATGACAATGTCGTCGACGTAGACCTCGACGTTGCGTCCGATTTGTTCCTTCAAGCATGCTTGCATACACCGCTGATACGTAGCTCCAGCGTTCTTGAGCCCGAAAGGCATCGTCATGTAGCAGTATACCCCGTGCGGGGTGATGAACGCCGTCTTGTCTTCGTCTTCTACCTTTAGCCGTATCTGGTTATATCCAGAGTAGGCGTCGAGGAATGAGAGGCGCTCGCATCCTGCCGTGGAATCAACAATCTGGTCGATTCGGGGCAAAGGGAAGTAGTCCTTCGGGCAGTGTTTGTTTAGAGCTGTGAAGTCGATACACATCCTGTAGATCTTGGTGTCCTTCTTTTCCACCATGACCGGTGGCGAGAGCCATGTGGCTTCCTTGATCTCTCTGATGAACTTAGCTTCAAGGAGGCGATTGATTTCTTCGCCCATCGACTTGGCCTTCTCTGGATTGTACCGTCGCATAGACTGCTTGACCGGTTTCGCGTTGGGGAATATTTTAAGCTCGTGCTCGGCGAGTTCCCTGGGGATGCCTGGCATATCTGCTGGACACCAGGCGAACATCCTCCAGTGCTCACGGAGGAACTCGACGAGCGCGCTTTCCTATGCGGGGGAAAGGGAGTTCGACACCCGCGCCGTCTTGGTTGGATCAGTCGGGTGGATCTGGTGTTCTCGGGTGTCTTTGGTGGCGTCGAAAGACAACTCTGGGGCGTTCTGCTGCGCCGGTGGGTCGATGTCCATGACAGTGGCTTCCCGAATGTGGTGCAGTTCCTCGTGCACCCCGAAAGTCTGGGACATGTCGTTGAAGTCCTTGTCGCAGTTTTCTGACCGCGCAAAGCTGCCGCTGATCGTCAGTGGTCCTCTGTTTGCGGGCATCCGTAACTTGAGGTAGGCGTAGTGGGGTACGGCCATGAATCGGGCGAACGCTGGTTGCCCGAGGATGGCATGGTACTGCGAGGGCCAGTCGACCACCTCGAATTCGATCTTCTCCTTTCTGAAGTTTGCTTTAGTGCCGAAGATGACGTCGAGGTGTATCGCCCCCAATGGATACGTTGGCTTTCCCGGGACGATTCCGTGGAAGGAGGTCTCTGTTGGCAGGAGATTGTTTAGTGGAATCTTGATCTTTCGCAGCGTGTCTGCATAGATTAGGTTCAAGCTGCTGCCTCCGTCCATGAACACCTTTTTCGAGGTGAAGCCCCCTATCTGCGCCTCAAGAACCAGAGCATGGTGTCCTGGGCGTGGTATCTTCGGTGGATGATCTGACCGGTCGAAACCAATCGGGTGTTCGGACCAATCCATATATTCGGGAGTAGCTGGTGGCGCGTGCTCGGCGTGGAATACTTCTCTCGTGCGTTTCCGCCGAACTTTGTTTGTCGGGCGCCCCCTCTGAATCATGGGCACGAAACCTCTTGGAGGCGGGAACTCTTCTTCCTCGTTGGCCGGCTGTCGCTGCTCGGCTTGCTGGATCGTAGCGGCCTGATGGCTTTGCTGTACGACATTTGCTGGTGGATTCGGTGGTGGCGGTGGAGCGTTGTAGGCTATCGCCCCTGCCACTGGTTGCTCGACATTCATCCTCTCCTGAAGTGCTCGGTTGAGGCGAAGGAATTCCCTGCACTCGATGAGGAGGTGTGCAGGTTTTCGTACTCCGTCCTTGTCGAGGTACGTGTGCCTTGGGCATCCGCTGTCGAGCATCTCTTCTGCCGACAGCTGTGGCTGCCGGCGACGCCACTCCTTGCTGGGTTTCGAGTCACGGCTGCTGCTGCCGTAGTAAGTATTTCCTCGTCGTGGTAAGTCGCGATTGTCGTCGCGGTCTTCGTGGACGTAGCCAGCTGCTATCATGTCTACGTTCTCCGTGTTGTCGTAGCGGCTTCGGCGGCCTTTCTTCCGAGATCCGGGATGGAACTGATCCTTCGCATCGCCATCGTGTTCTGCTGATCGACGGCGGCTTCTGGGAGCCGAGATGGAGTCCTCGCCATCGGCCCATTCGTTCGCCAAACTCATGAGGTGGTCGATGGTTCTGGGCTTGCAGCGCCCCAGTTCCTCCTTGAAGTCACGCCGAAATAAGCCGTCCCGAAATGCATCAATGGCCCTTTCGGGCGAGATATTCTCTGTCGTGTTCCGAAGGTTGATCCATCGTGAGATGTATGACCTCAGGTTTTCGCCGGTCTTCTGCACGCATAAGCGAAGCTCTTCGAACGACGTAGGGCGTCGTGAGGTGCCTCGGAAATTTGCGATAAACGCTTGCCGAAACTCTTCCCAGGAGCGAATGCTGTCTTGGGCGAGATTATTCAACCATGCCCTTGCGTTATCTTTTAGGTGCAGTGATAACAACTGGAGAGCGTTGTCTCTGGATCCGCCGCTGATCTTGACAGCGGTCATGAAATCATCTAGCCAAATTCGGGGATCCTACTGCCCGTTGAACTTGACTACGCCGTCGCTGAGCTTGATTCCTTTCGGCAATGGTGCCGAGCGGATCAAAAGGCTAAAGCATTCTGCCCCGCAGAGTCCGTCGCTGGGACCGCCGAACGCTTCCGCCTCGCATCGCGCTCGCCCTTGGTCGACTCTATGCTGGGCCAGGCCATGCCGAAGCTCTCCATTGAGAGGTTCGACCTCATGCGTCCGAGGCGCTACGGCTGGCGCTGGTGCTGGGTGCCTAGCCTGTTCCGGTGGTGGAGCGGCTCTTGCTGTTGTCGCATCATGTGCTGAGCCAGGCGTGCCTTGCAGCACCCTTACTCCTTCGAGTGCTAGATTTCGCAGGTGTCGCATATGTTCGTCACCGTTAGACGCGTTCGCAGCAATGTATGCCGCTGCAGCCATGATTGCTGCTTCCTTGGTCTTGGGCATTAACTCAGCTTCGTTGAGTTCTGCCTCCAGGTTTCGAGTGACATTATGCATATCGGCCCCCTGCTGAGTGCGCGATCTTGATCTGTGCTGAACGCTTGAAGAGTAGTGCGATGATCTTTCTGCCCGCCTTCTGCTGGATGCGTCGGCCTCCTCTCTACGTCGTTCCAACACTCGTCTATCAGCGCTGATCTGATCTTTTTGCTCCTGAACGACGAATCGGAGTGCAGCCAGATCGCTTGGACTTGGGTTGGGTCCGAAGTTTAATTCGCCCGCATAGACCCTTCTTGCGAACCGAATCTGGTCATGTGTGACCACTGGTCGACCGCTGTCTGCTCGGTTTCGACCGCCGCTGTTGTTTCCTTCGTTGTGTGATGCCATCATGCAGTGGCCCCCGAGCCACGGGGTCGAGTCATCGCTGATTTCTCCCAGCGCTGGAGGATAGACGTCGTCGCTTTCGACGTAGGGTCCGACTTCGACCATGAAATCAAAGTCATGATCAGCCATATAGCCGTCGCTAGATGCGTTAGATTCGCATAGCGAGGCAGAGCTCGCCGAATTGCCGATTTTCCCCTTAGCTTCGGGGTAGACATCGTCGTCGTCGTCGGAGCGCGTGTAGTCCGAGTATAATCCTTCGACGTAGTCAGGATCATAGGGTGCTGTGCGAAGCGTGAGGGCGTTGAGAGCCCGATTGCACTCGGATATCGTTGGGTAGATAGCTGCTGTACCTCCCCGCGGATCTTCACAGCCGGCGATCTCATGGAGTGAGAAATCTCCGGCGCCTATGTAGTGGTATGCGTCGCAGTCGACGCAGTATGCGGTGGTCGGGGATGGAGGCGGATCTTCGAAATCGTTCGACCCTACTGATGGGGTCGAAATCTTCAGTCTCAGCTCCTCCTTCGACGGTGCTAGTGACGCGCTTGCCAAGGGTTTGCCCCCGACGGATGGTGGTGTCGTCGTTTCGGCCATGAGCGGAGCCGATTCGCCGATGGAGAGCAGTTCCATTGCTCCATTGCTGTCCACATGGAAATTGAACAATCCGAAGGCCATGTCGTAGCCTTCGGGTGCTGCCCTTGCCGTGCTCGGGACGGGGTCGATGGCGCTCATCGTCGAGGTGAGGTTGATGGTGCTTGGCGAGATGCCATCGATGACAGTCGATTCGACGGCGCCAGTCTCGAATTCCATCGGGCTGGTGTGGACGATGGCCGGCACAGCGATGCCGGCGATGGTGTCGATGCCGATCTTGGAAGTGGTGTCGTCGTTGGTCGACGCAGCGATGCCGACGGTAGCGTCGATCTTGACGGGGGTGCCGACGTTGGTCGGCGCAGCGATGCCGACGGTGGTGTCGATGCCGATCTTGGAAGTGGTGTTGTCGTTGGTCGACGCAGCGATGCCGACGGCGGTGTCGATGCCGATCTTGGTTGCGGTTGGTGATGGAGCCGGCGAATCCGTAGATCCAGATCCCGTCGTCCCCACAGTCGGCGCCAATTGACGAGGTTTATCCCCGGCAATGCCCATGTCGAAGGGCTTTCGATCTAGGAAGCGTATTGGGAACCTGGCGAACTCGACGGCGATCAGACGAAAGCAGAAGGACACGAGGATTTACCCAGGTTCAGCCCCCTCGAAAGGTAAAAGGCCTACGTCCTGCTTGTCTGACTTTTGTATTGAGGTGGTGGCGACGATGATGGTGTTACAATGGCGGCGCAGATTGGATCTGGCCAAAAGCAGAGAGCTCTAAGTTGTCGAGCGCTCCGGCGTGAGGTGGGTGGAAGTGATTCTCGGGTTTCGAAACCTCCCTCCCAGCCTTTTATAAGATAAGGCTAGGTCTCAGGAGTGTTTCTCAAGCCAAGTACAGATCGGATCAACCGAGACCTAATCTAGCTTGGACTCTTCGAAACTTCGCTTGTACACCAAGTAATACTCCCGGGCCGCATCGAAACACTGCCTTGACGGGCCTCGAAAGCCTCTCCTGAGACACCCCACCTGGACCGAGAACCAGGTAGGCGAATGTCGGGGGCCCATCTGTCATTCCTTCGTCAGCATATATCCCTGCTTTTAGTTAGAGAGAAGCAACAAGTTCGCTAATTAATTTTTCTTAAGCTAGACCCAGCAGGTGACTATTTTCGCAGCTTAATCTAAAGTGAATCTTATGCTAAACATGGCAGGAACCTAGTGTTGTGCATCTCATTAGTCATCAGAGAACCGCTGGCAGCTCGTTCCCCACCCTCGGACGGAGCAGCCATCGCCGGCGCCTCGTCGCGCCGCCGGCTCTGTTCCCCGGCGGCGTCGGACGGACTGCGGCGCTGCACGTCAACCACGGCTCCAGCACTTGTTTTGTCCGCACGCATTGTACCCACCGCAGGAAAGTCCGCCGCAAGCAGATTCGCCGCCCACGACGACCGGGATTTGCTCCGCCGCAAGCAGATCCGTCGCCCACGACGACCTCCGCTTCCGCCTCCCCCGCCCCCTAATCGATTCGGTTCCCGTAATTTATTGGAGTTTGCAGGTGCGAAATAGTCCTCAATGTCTGGTCGTAGCGGGTACACCGGCGAGGGTGGGGATTCGATCATTTCGTGGCCACGTTCTACTTCTCCTACCTCGTCGGAAGTGCAGGTATCTAGCGTCTGCTCTCTGTACTACCGTTGAATTTGAAGTGCCGCCATGGCCTGTTGGAGTGATTTCAGTTGTTCTTTTTTCCATTATTGTTACAGTTCGCCAGGCAAGCCGATGATCCATGGTACATTGCATACCAAGATGAATCAACCCAGTGGTGTAGCCAGAGGATGGATTTGGAGGAGAAGGTGGCCAATTTAGGTGATGAATTGGCCCGTAAAAACCTGATGATATTCGAGCTGAAGCGTACTGTGGAGGAAAAAAAGAAGAATTCAGAGCTTATTCGCAAGGAGAAGTTGATACTTGAGACAGATCTCGCCGTATTTGATCAAGTGGTAGAAAATCTAGAACATGAACTTCAAGTGATGGGAGAGGCGAAAAGTAGATTCATCTGGGCAGTTTTATTAGGTGTCATCCATGTCCTAGCAGTTATGTGGTTGTGGTAGATGATTTAGATAGTATAGAATTGTTATTCAGTGGATGGCTCTAACCACTGTATTTTGGTGTGGCTCTAACCATTGTATTTTGTCGTACAATTTCCTAGTTGTGCTAAGTAATGCGCGCGATAATTTTCATGCATGAACATCTTATAAAAGTGAAGGGATCCCAAAAGTGAAAGCATATACCAGCCTCTCGGATCAAATACATATCAATCTTCCCAATCAAGTTGGGATAGAATTCAAATCATACATTCGGATGTACAGGGACACATCGAGAAAGTGGAGAAGCTTTTTTGAGATGGAGGTAGTAGTTCGAACAATTTTATCCCAAATTGAAATTGAAAAATACAAATTTATCATAATTTATCCCAATTTGCGGCGTCGAACACGGCCGCGCACCGATGCGCTAGAAGGGCCTGGACGACGGGCGGCTAAGGGGTGGTCATCTGCGCCATCCGCAAACTCGGACATGGAGGAGGGCTGGATCTGCGGCTTTGCAACCACTCTTGGCACCGCCGCCGTCTAGGTGGCTGGATCTGCGCCATCCGCAAACTCGGACATGGAGGAGGGCTGGATCTGCCCCGTCGCAGCGATGTTGCGGATGATGGCTTCAATCATCTTGTCATCGATGACCACTGTCGACACGGCCACCGTCTTGGTGTCCATCAGCAACAGATCTGAGGAGGGCAGCGGAAGTGAGACATCGGCAGGCTCCGACATTGAAGGCTGGATCTGCGTCGTCGCAGCGATGTTGTAGGTCGCAGCGATGTTGTAGGCGATGGCTTCAAGACGATCGATGAGCACTGTCGACACGGCCGCCGTCTTGGTGTCCATCAGCAACAGATCTGAGAAGATAAACGAAAGTGAGATAGAGAGAGACATTTCAACTATTTCTGAGGGTTAGATCCTCACCGGCACTCTTAGATCCACGCCGCCGCACGGTTAGATCTGCGCCGCCGCACGCACGGTTAGATCCGCGCCGCCGCACGCACGGTTAGATCCGCACCGCCGCACGCACGGTTAGATCCACGCCGCCGCACGCACGCTGCAGATCCGCGCCACCGCACGCACGTTTAGATCCGCGCCGCCGCACGCACGCTGCAGATCTGCGCCGTCGCGACCGCCAGAGTAAGAGAGGAAGATGCGACTGGAATATGCGACTGCCAGGGTTGGTAGGTATGTGCTCTGCAGATCCGCGCCGCCGCGACCGCCAGGGTTGATAGGCCGTCCGATCATAAATGATCCAACGGTGCAAGCGTGCGTTGAGCTATCAACCAACCAAGATTCGTGTGACATACATCTCGACCAATCAAAGATCAGCCAGTGAGTACAAGGGAGGAAAACTGAGTAGAACTAAGAGGGGGAAAAGTGAGGAAATGTTTATCGGAAGGGCAAAACTGAGTAGGACTGAATAAAACAAGTGGACCCGGAGGGGGAAAACTAAGTAAAACTAATTAAAACAGGGGCACCCAAATAATAAAGGGAGTAAGGGAAATTGAAGCTTTGGCATAAAAATTGTTAGATTTTGTTATTTGAACAATATAGTACATTTTGGCCGACGTGATATTGTTTGCAATTCAAATATACACAAGTGTGACGAATTTGGACTCATTTGGACAAAGTTTGTAAGCATTGTGGGCATTTGGGAGGTGTGTTGAGTAGAAAGCCCTGCATCTTCATAGCTAGTAGCTCATGGACTAGGAAGTGGTTTTGGGAAAGGGAAACTTCATATCTCTATATTTCCTTTTCCATTATTATTTCTCTAGGTTGTAGGTAACATAACAAGACTCTATGGGAAGGTTCCACCATGTTTTGAATTATTATGAATTAAAATAGGGATTTCTATTTTCGTGCCCCTGGGTCGTTAGTTGTACTCAGTTTTCCCCAGCCGCTTAACTTTTCCTCAGTTTTCCCCTCGCTCTAGTTTGAAACCCCTCGCAGACGGTCGGACGGGAGGGTTGCCGTTTAGTTGACCGTTCCGTGCTGATGTGTGGGGCCGTGTCGTGTGGGGCCGCGTTGCGTGGGGCTGGTAGAACGGGACCGCGTGGGACAGGACGAGACCGCGTTTGGTTGTACGTGAGAGCTCGGTTTTGTCTCTCTCGGCCCAAATTGGCATTTTTCAGAGCGCCTTTTTCCCCTCTCTCTCTATAACAGTTCTCTCTCTTTTCACTAAATTAGTATCAAATCTAGAGAAGCTTCTATTTCTGTCTTTCTTTAATGATTGTTGCCTTTTGGCCCTCGTTTTTTGCCCAATATGTTAACAAATCTAGTAGCAAATCTAGAAGCTAGTAGAGGATAAATTCACAGCAGCATAATAAATTGAGAAAATATAGGATAAGCTGCATACAGCAGCCAACATAGCATATATATATATATATATATTCAGGACAGATCCAACAGTACTACCGATCCCTAGATCCAACATAAGCTACATTTTACATGGGATTAAGCTTGGAGGCTGCGCAGGTGAATCCCAAGTGCTTTGTGTTTGGCCATGAACACATGCACGTTCACGGTCGTTCCAACTCTAGCGCCGCCAGGGGCACTGCCAAGGGATTCGGCATGGTTCACCAGGCAGTTGAAGTCGGTGGCGCGGAGCCTCCTGTTGCAGAAGGGGCACCTGTAAACGCCTCGAGCAAAGTGACGATCGAAATGGCCGGACGGCAGCCTCCTGAGGACGTGACGAGTCTTGGTGTGGAAGGACTCGTCGTCGCTGTCGACGTCGCTGCTCTGCACCTGTCACGTAGCACCAAAGATCGAAAAACACGGAGTCAATTGCAGCGATGATGGAACAGAGAGTGAACAAAAGATCATGCATGATAATATGGGCACGAAAAAAAGAAGCCTCAGTTACATTGGACACACTTATATCCAGGATTTGGGTCAGTGAACCAAAGATCATGCACAACAAATTTGTACACACCAATTGTTCACAGACCAAACCCTGAATCAATTTGTGCCCAAATATTCATCATCATCGGCACAAATTAACGGGATGGGATTCATTACTCACATAAGTTAACCGAATCTTAAACAAAAGCAAATCACAAACACTAATAACGCCAGATCTATCATAATAACGCTAGATCTATCATAAAAGGATTGAACTAGGAACAGACTAACCCTAATAACGCTAGATCTATCATAAAAGGATTGAACTAGGAACAGACGAACACTAATAACGCTAGATCTAACACAAAAGGATTGAAATGGCATAAGAACAAGGGAACAAAGGGTTACCTCCGGGTAGTCGTCGACGATGCTGGTGTCGTAGGGGTTCGCCGGCGCGACGTACGGCACTGGTTCGTACGGGTCTTCGTACAGGTCCCAATCGACGGGGGCCTGGACGGGTGCCTGGACGGGGGCGGCGGCCATTGCGCCGGCGGCTGCTGCGCCGGCGCCTACGTCGGAAGCAGCGACGGGGGCCTGGACGGGGGCGGCGGCCGATGCGCCGGCGGCCGATGCGCCGGCGGCTACGTCGGAAATGGGCATCTCATGCTTCTCCATCGCCGGGGTTTTTTCTTAGGGGGTTTTTCAACGCGAAATGGAGAAGATGATGGGACAGGAGAGGCAGTTGCAGTGAGAATGAGATAGTGGGCAAGCGTCGAGAGAGAGAGAGGGGCTCTATAAAGACGAAGGTGGCGTTTGGTGTACCGCAACACGCGTCCGCTATGCACGGCTGCAGCGTGCACCACGACACGAGGCTAACCCTTCGACGTTTGGTGTACTCAGTTCTACCCTCGGGCCTTATTCAGAAATTTTATATGTACTCAGTTTTCCCCTCGAGTACTTAGACTGGCAAGTGCAATATACTCAGTTCTACCCTCAAGTAGCTGGTCAACAGAGAGTCAACAAATGAGATTAACATAGCTAATTGAGTCATTTTATGCGCAAAAAAATCCAAAAAAATAAAAACATAGTGGCACCTACTCATGGAATCTTCCTACGCAACCTGCCACCTTAACAAACATAGATAAATTATGTTTTACCACAAATTGCCACTTCTCATAATCACTAGTAGCTATGAAGATGCATGGTTTTCCACTCAAACCCCTTTGCAAAACATCTTCCCCAAAACATAGTTTGTCTAAATGAGGCCATAATTGTCACACTCATGTATATTTGAATTGCAAATAATTTGATGTAGCCCAATATGAATTATATTGTACAAAACACGCATTTTTCATTTTGTAATTATTTTGTTTGAATCCCTTAGTCTATTTACTATTTACGTCCCCTTGGTTTCTTAGTACTACTCAGTTTTGCCCTCAAGTACTGTCACAAATGCTCACAAAAACCCAAACTTATCCTGATTGGTTGAGCAGTTGTCACACGGATCGACTCCACCAACCGTTGATCCACTGATCTAACGGACAGTATACCCCTATCCGTCTCTTCGTGGCCACCCCTCTCTCTCTCTCTTCGTGGCCACCCCTCTCTCTCTCTGTCGGTGGATCAACGGTTGGTGGAGTCGATCCGTGTGCATTTATGGATTATTTTGCTACGTAACTATATTCCCTCTATTTATGCATTATTTTCCATGATTTAAAAATGTTAAACTAAAAAGTGGTAAACAAGAGACATACATATTTATCACCCCTCTAACAATTATCAACTATCTTTAGCATTCCTTTTCTTTTAGGGAATTTAGTTTTGGTAATTTGAAACAGCCCAAAAGTGGTATAATTTTGGTAGAAACATGAGACATACATGTTTGGCATATTTGGGGCATTTCGGTGAATGAATTATTTATCATCCCTCTAACAATTATCAACTATCTTTAGCATTCCTTTTCTTTTAGGGAATATAGTTTTGGCAATTTGAAACGGCCCAAAAATGGTATAATTTTGGTAGAAACATGAGACATACTTATTTGGCATATTTGTGGGATTTCGGTGAATGGATTATTTATCACCCCTCTAACAATTATCAACTTTCTTTAGCATTCCTTTTCTTTTAGGGAATATAGTTTGGGATATAGTTTTGGTTATTTGAAACGTCCCAAAAGTGGTATAATTTTGGTATAAACATGAGACATACATATTTGTGGGATTTCGGTGAATGGATTATTTATCACCCCTCTAACAATTATCAACTTTCTTTAGCATTCCTTTTCTTTTAGGGAATATAGTTTGGGATATAGTTTTGGTTATTTGAAACGTCCCAAAAGTGGTATAATTTTGGTATAAACATGAGACATACATATTTGTGGGATTTTGGTGAATGCATTATTTGTCACCCCTCTAACAATTATCAACTATCTTTAGCATTCCTATATTCCCTAACACTTATTTTTTTTGGTAATTTCGGTGAATGCACACACTAACTATGAAAACAACTACAAGTACATGTAACAGAATAATGGATTTGTAACAAGGGATCCCTTGTAACAACTTCTAGCGCTTGACGAGCAATGATAAGAATCCGATCGCAATTATACAACAAAAAAACAACCAGCCATCAGATTAGCTTGCTTCTTCAACTCGATCAGCTGCTTTAACTGCTTGTTCATTTTCTTCAGTTCTCCCTTCACTTCCACCAGTTCTGCATTGGGAGCATTAGGCATAATCGGGACGGCCCCTCTCTCCACCGCATTCTCTACAGCAAGTACCCCCCACCCAAATTGCGCTCCCCAATACCGCCAATTGATTCCTGCAATTTAAGCCTCTGAACGTACACATCGATCCACTCGAAATACCTGCATTTCTTCAGGATCTGAAAACAACAACGTGAACCCTAAATCCCAAATTCGAGGGAATAACAAGAAAATCGAGAGAAAACAGAGCAATTGGAGCGAGATCTAACCTTATCCCCCTCTCTATATGGCAAGCTCTCGCATGCAAGGAACTCACGTCCACGATTGCCGTTGTCGTTCGTCTTACAGATCGACCGCTTCAGAGGCTCTTGGCGTGGGCAGTCAGGGCATCTTGTCAAAGGCACGGGTCCATACTGCGGCCATGAAGAACGGGAGGTCGAAGAGAAACTAGACATCACCCGCCTGCCGGGGAAGGGCTGCCGCTGCTGGAGAAGAAGAACAATGGGGCGCGGGGAAAGAAGGGGGAAGCAATGGCACGGGCACGGGCGCGGGGCTGGCTCGGGCTCCCATTTTGCAACGGGCACCTGGGTAAGCTATGGGTCCGGCGCGCTAACGTGGACAAGTTGCGGGTCCCACGATGATCTGGATAAGTGGAGGCGTGTCCACTGCGGGGCACAAACAGCGGCCCCACTTGCCAGCACCAACCAACGGTCAACTTAACGGGATTCCTCCCGTCCGAGCTCCTTGTGAGAGTTTCAGACAAGGGCTTGGGTAAAACTGAGGAAAAACTAAGCGGCTGGGGAAAACTGAGCACAACTAACGACCCGAGGGCACGAAAATAGAAATCCCATTAAAATAAACCCAAAACTATATTTTTTGAGTTTAGTCACTAAGAGGGGGAAAAGTGAGGAAACCTCAAGCGATGAACTATAGCTAGTAGCTCATGGACTAGGAACTTATTCAAGAAAATAACACATACATTCCCTACATTATTGTGATTATTCAACATACAAATTTGGGAACGTCACACTAGTTCGAATTCAATACAAAGGGATCCCAATACAAATTGTTCATACAAATTCAAATTAATTGTTCAAAATAAAATCTTTCTCTTGCTCCTGGTGTGACTCGCTGGGTCCACCACCTTACTCCGGGTAACCCTACCAGGGATATTACCGGTGTCTACCTTCCTTTTGCCATCTTTCCTGTTCTTCTTCTTCTTCTCTTCGGGTTGTGCCAAGACCGAGACAACCATATCATACGAAGCTTGTGCTCTTTCTTCTAATGCATTTTCTTCAAATGCTTCAAGCAGCTGTCGATCCATTGCTTCAAAGGCCTCTTGATCCATCTGTTCCCTCTGCTCTTGGTCCATCGGTTCAAGCAGCTCTCGATCCATCTGTTCCCTCTGCTCTCGATCCATCAGTTCAAGCAGCTCTTGATCCTTCGGTTCAAGCAGCTCTCGATCCATCGGTTCAATCTGCTCTGGATCCATCGGTTCAAGCAGCTCATGATCCATTGCTTCAATCTCCTCATGATTCATTGCTTCAATCTCCTCATGTTGAATTGCTGCTTCATTCTCCTCTGCATTTGCTGCTCTCGCCTGATCTTCCATTCCAAAAGCTGGGTCAACTGGATTTTTACAAAGCCTAGCAATGTGTCCAGGGATTCCACAATGTTTGCACTTACGTTGTCGAATTGGTGCACCACCCTCTGCACTAGCTCTGATCCTATTCTTCCTCGGCCTACCTGCCGGTCTAGTCAAAACTGGAGAGTACAGTTTGAAGCCTGGATCGACTTTCATCCATTGGTCTTTTCCCAACAAGGTAGGAACATTCATAGCATATGCAACCCTAAATTTGGCAACAGAGAAATACTCTGACACATACTGATCAACTTCACCTTCTGCACCCGCTATAACACTCATGAAAAACAATGCGTGTATGCAGGGTATCCCACGGATCTGCCATCGCCTACAATGGCATGTCCTATCAACCAAACTCAGTGGATACCTCCACTGCCTGTTTTTACTGTTAGTGTAGGTTACCTCAGCCTCCATTCCTTTTCTGATGCATTTCATCTTCAATTGTTTTGCCCTGGCATGCAAAGACTTAATCAAAGATGGGAGCATGAGATGGCCAACATATTTTGTGGCTGCAATTCTTTGACGCAGATCGATCTTTATCATGATCATCTGCCTAATCTTATCAAATATTTGCCATAGCATAAGCCCTTTCAATGACTTGACCTTTGCATTGAAACTCTCCGCAAGGTTACTTGTTACATAGTCTACCTTGCAAATTTCATTGAATTGGCTTCTTGACCACACCCTACCATGATGTTCATCCAAGTACTCCTTCACCCCAGTTTTTTGTTTATACAACACTTCCAAATGAAACAGATGCTTCCTAATGCTGCATGTGTATGCAGCAGGCCATAGGTTGTCAGTATAAACTTTACCCTTGAATTTCTTTGTAAAATTCTGTACCAAGTGTCGCATACATTCCCTATGCTCCACTCCAGGGAATACTGCTTCTACTGCACTCTCCAAACCTTTGCAAGCGTCTGTGTGGATAGTAAGCCCTGGTGGATGACCTATAAGGTCACGCAAATTCTGCAGAAACCAAGTCCAACTTTCCTCTGACTCAACCTCCAAAACTCCATAAGCAATAGGGAACATCCAATTGTGTCCATCAATTGCAGTAGCAGCAACTAGCTGTCCTTTAAACCTGCCATGAAGAGCTGTTGCATCCACGGCCAAATAAGGCCTGCAACCGTCCAGAAAGCCTTTCCAGCAAGCTTTGAAACAAACAAAAGCCCTTCTAAAACATTTCTTCTGCATCATCCTCCCGCTTTTCAATTTGTAGGGAACTGTATGCTTGTCTATCGCTACAACACTGCCTGGACTAGCCATCTCCACTTCAGCTTTGAAAGTGTAAAGCAACTGAAAGCTTTCATTCCATGGACCATTCATCCTGTCAAGAGCCATTTCCTTTGCATAGAACATCCTCATGTAAGGTATGTTTATATTAAACTTATCAGATATCAATTTTATGAGTGCTGTTGGACCAAGTGTTGGAGTTTCTCTCAGCCAATCTATGATTGCATCTGCCAACCACCTAGTCTTCGCTAGCTTTGATTTCTCCTCTGGCGCTCCCGCTCGAGGTGGACAAGTATGGTAAATCGAGTTCTTCTTTATCTGAAACATAATTATAAGGGATGTCAGTAACAGTTAACAAATTTTACACCGTGATCTAAAATACACAACTGGTTGGCGTAGTACCTGAACCACGGTGCTTCTGAGCATTGTGGATGCATGCAGCCTGCACCTACACCTCTTGTATGGGCACTTAACTGTGAACCTACCTGGCTCACTTTTAATAACCTCATAATCATTCTTGGTGAGAATGCAATATGTAGTAATTGCATTACGGAAGTCCATCATTGTTTGAAATATGGTGCCTTCTGCAAGCTGAGGATCCTCCCTATTCCACTCAATTGTTGGCAAGTCATCATCTTCGTAATTGGCTAAAACAAGGCTGTCATTGTTCTCATCCTTCTCTTCATCATCAGTGTCATCAAATCTGGCACCTTGTGCAGTATCTTCCATGTATTGATCCTCCATTGCCTGCTTACTGCATCGATCTACCAATTCAGGAAACATCAACTCATCCTCATCATCTTGAGGAGACGGATCCTCAATCTCTGGATCGTCCTCCACATCGACCGCAGGAACAATCTGGCTACCACTAGCACTGGGGACAGATCGTGCTGCTGTGGACCTACAAGGAGCGGGGCGGCGCACACGATTAGCAGAGGCAGCAACACTAGAGAGACATGATGCCCGACCACCTGATGATGCCCCAACACCAGATGATGCCTGGACCCTGTCCACATGGATTCAAATTTTACCGACACGGCAAGAATCATTTAAAGCAAAAATAATTCCCAGATCGTCGTTGGAAATTAGTGGAACAAATCTTCCCTCCGTGCTGTTGAAATATTGGAAATCAACTGAATCGCTAGCGCCCCAGGGGTACCGAGCGCAGATGTTATCTTTTAAATCCCTCAAGGAGATGGTTGTTGCAACCACCGCTGGGATGTAAAATCCGCTCACATTGCGTTCAGAATCACGCAAAAAGCTAGTATCCTGCCTAACCACTAGCCGAAAAGCCAGCGCTGGATCAATCCTATTCGAAAAGCAACGCAGTTAGTTGAGCAACAACGATTCGCGCTCAAAAACTGCGTACTCTTAATTCACATAGGCAGACGATGCTTACCCAGATGGAATCCATGCGTTAGATCCCTCCGATTCCCAATCTTCTCCGCTGTTGAGGGGCATAATCGGCACATTAGATGGATGTACAAACTCTACCGCCATAGGGAAAGCTTTGGGTGAGTGACAGACCGCCAGTCCGACGTGTCTCATTGGGTCAATAGTCAACACAATTCAAAAGCAACGGTCCATTCACAACCACCGCGGCTCCCTAGCCGTCACCGGTAACGGTCTAAGGCCTCTGACTAGACCGCAACCCTCCCGTCCGAGCGTCTGCGAGGGGTTTCAAACTAGAGCGAGGGGAAAACTGAGGAAAAGTTAAGCGGCTGGGGAAAACTGAGTACAACTAACGAACCAGGGGCACGAAAATAGAAATCCCTATTATAAAATCTACAATAAATCTATGGACTTGCCCTTTGATGTTTTCTGTGCAGCCATTAGAGTACCAAAGTGGGGATCGCACGAAAGGATAAAGGAACGGCCTAAGCCATTGACGGACCTCTATGAGGAGATTTGTCAAGGAAGAAGCTTCACATGAGAGAGCGATAAAATTCGGAATATTCATCTTCCATCCATTCGATATTTTGCCCACTTTATTACCAAGTGTGTTCTTGCTAGGAAAGTTGCAAATAAGTTGTCCTCCTGTGATCTAGCTTTTATTGCTGCTGCTTTGAGAAGTGATAGGACTTACAATTTCGGTGCTTTAATAGCTTTCCGTTTAGATGCTAACCGTGAGAAAGGGGGAATCTGTGGAGGCCTTATTGCTTCACGTTTGTTAGCTTTGCATGGTTTAGTGCCTCATGTTTTAGACCTTCAGTTTCCAGTAGAGAGACTCGATCTTAATTCTATGATACATCATAAGTTTGTTTCTACTCAAGCCTGTTTGACTAACTTGACATTTGAGATTACCTTTTTCAAGAAATCTACCTGGAAGGTAGCAAAGACTAATAGATCAGTCCATTTGCCTGCACCTCTTTTGTTTAACCTTGATCGCAGGAATGGATGGTCACTCATAGAGGGTGAGCTCGACGCGTATCTGGAGGAGCACCCGCAGCCCGTGCACGATGAAGAGGCAATCGAGGAGTCGGTTCAGCACTCTAACATTGCGGAGTTCCCCTACCAACAGCCTTATTATGACTATACACCATCTGCTTCATCTTCACAGGGGCCAAGCTATTACTTTACCAATGATGACCCACCAGCATAGGGCATGTTTTCGAGACGACGTTGATCTCCACTTAGGCCAAAAGCCTAAGCTTGGGGGGAGGTACGCCGACTATTCACTCATCTACATATTATATTTTGTCGGTCCTTTGTATATCCATGTTTCGCTTTCTTTATTGTTCTCGTTCTTATTTCTACTTTCCAAAACACAAAAAGACCAAAAATATTTCTGTTGTTTCTCTTTGCTTTGCCTTTTAAGTTTCTAGCTTTGGTTTGCTTTATTTGCTATTTTCGATTTGAAGTTTGAAAAATCCAAAAATATTTTGCTTTGTTTGCTATTTCCTTCTATTCTTGTTTCAAAAATCAAAAACCCAAAAATATTTGTTGTTCTTCTTCGGTTTTGTAAAGTTTGTTGCAGAGTTCAGTCTCTCGTTACTCCATTGGATCTTGGTATTCACTTTATATTATTCAAGCCACAAGTGAAGAGCAATAATGACGACATACGACAATCCGAGATGTGGTAAGAGGCTGGTATGAACTCTATTTGTTTTCATTTTTGTACATATACTCATCTATGTGGACATGCTTAGTCGGTTCATGTAAGGCATATGTTATCTAATGGATGCTTTGTAGTTCTTGCTTTCATATGATTAGTTCCAATTTACTAATAGTTTGTAGCATGTCATGTAGATGCTTGCTTGCATTGTTTTACTCATAATATGGTATGTCATTGTGGTATCCACCTCTGAGAGCTTCATTTGAATCAACTTGGCACATGCTCAAGCATGCACATGACTGAACAAAAAGTCAATTAAGCCTCGATGATTTACTTTGCCACAGAGTTCTTGTATCATTTTTATGCATATATTAATTTTGTTTTGTCGCAAGCATGATTATGACAGTTATTGCTCTCTCGATTGTCGCTTCCCAGTCTTTTGCTAGCCTTCACTTGTACTGAGAGGGAATACTTCTCGTGCATCCAATTACCAAAAACCAAGTCTTCCAAAGAGTCCACTATAAATTCCTAAGCATGGTATTTCAAAGCCATTCCAAGTAAATTTTCATGTGCTACCTTTCAAAACTTTCAAATACTTCTCATTTTGTGCCACTATTTTTAACTCATGGGGACGTAGTGGTCGGAGTTGCTATCTTCCATATTAAATTAAGTACCCTTCGACTAGGCAGCTTCATCTGCTCATCATTAATTTTGCAAGAGAGCTGGTCAGACCATTATAATCTAATTTCTAAAAAGAAAAGAAAAAGAGCACTCCTCCATGGTATGTGAAAGTTGGTGGGTGATACGTCTCAAACGTATCTATAATTTTTGATGCTCCATGCTTGTTTTTACACCATTTGCCTTGTGTTTCATTACACTTCGTGGCGTTTTTATGCGATTTCCGGAACTAACCTATTGACAAGATGCCACAGTGCCAGTTCCTTGTTTTCTGCTGTTTTTGTGTTTCAGAAATGCTACACAGGAAATATTCTCGGAATTGGACGAAACAAGTTCCAGAACTCCTATTTTTCCCGGATGAAGGACGAGGACCAAACGGGAGCCGGAGAGGGGCCAGAGCCTGCCCTCACACCAGGGTGGCGCGGCCCAGGCCCTGGCCGCGCCCCCTATGTGTGAGGAGGCCCTGGCAGCCCCCTGACGATGCCCCTTCGCCTATATAAAGCCTCGGGATGGAAAACCCTAGGGGGAGTCGGCGAAATTTCCATAACAGTTCCGTAGCTCCGCCGCCGCCGTCGACGAATTTTGGGGGATAGAAGTCTCTGTTCCGGCACCCTGACGGGACGGGGAAGTGCCCCCAGAGCCATCTCCATCGGTCTCCATCGCCGTCTCCGCTGTCTCCATCGACCTCACCGCCATCTCCATCAACCTTGCTGTCTCCTATGATGAGGAGGGAGTAGTTCATCCCCGAGGCTGAGGGCTCTACCGGTAGCTATGTGGTTCACCTCTCTCTCCCATGATGTGATCTTTATGTGATCGTGAGCTTTGTATCATGTTGAATAAGTAGATGTTACTCTTCTTCATTATGTGTACTCTAGTGTGTTATTAAAGTAATCTATTCCTCCTGCCATGGTGTAACGGTGACAGTGCGTGCATCGTGGTGGTACTTGGTCTAGGCTACGATTGTGATCTCTTATGGATTATGAGAATAATTATCACTATGATAGTATTGAAGTGATCTATTCCTCCTTTCATGGTGTAATGTTGACAGTGTGTGCACCGTGTTAGTACTTGGTCTAAGTTGCAATAATATTTATCTTGAGTTGTGATTTGATTTGGATATCTCTATGAGTGGTGTTTGTCAAGTACTTGATGACCTTTAAGGGGTGCTTCTGTAGCCTCTACGCAATGATTAGTGTTATTCAATAGGAGAGTAATTCAGAGTACCATAGTGAAGAGAAGTTATTTATTTGTTCAATTATGTTATATTTGTTGGGAGTGTGTCCACTAGTGAAAGTATGATCCCTAGGCCTTGTTTCCAAGCTTTGCACACCGTTTACTTCCTGTTTTGTTACATGTTTGCTTGCTGCCATTTTTATTCCAGATTGTATTTACTACTTATAATCATCTATACCACTTGTATTTCACTATCTCTTCGCCGAACTAGTGCACCTATACATCTGACAAGTGTAATGGGTGTGTTGGGGACACAAGAGACTTTCTGTAATTGCAGGGTTGCTTGAGAGGGATAGCTTTGACCTCTTCCTCCCTGAGTTCGATAAACCTTGGGTGATCCACTTAAGGGAAACTTGCAGCTGCTCTACAAACCTCTGCACTTGGAGGCCCAACACTGTCTACAAGAACAGAAGCATGTGTAGACATCAAGCTCTTTTCTGGCGCCGTTGCCGGGGAGGTAAGGTAAAAGGTACTCGCATCCTCCTGTGTGAGTGCTCGAAGTTATTTCCTTTAGATTCTGCAATTGCATCTTTTTGTTTCTTGTTTTTATTTTCACTTGTTAGGCTTAATGGAAAACAAAGAGTTCCTTAGTCTTTTTCTTGAGTTTAGATATGAAGTGTTTGAAGAGAAAATTGAAAAACCTTTGGAGCTTAATTTGCATGCTAATAGTGTTGTTAGTATGAATGTTTTGAACACTGTTATTACTAATGCTATAGAAAAGTCTAAGCTTGGGGAAGCTGGTTTTGTTAAGCATGATATTTTTAGTTCCCTAGCTTTAGTGGAGAAAGTTTGCTCTGATGATATTTTATCTCCCCTATATGATGTTCCTTCTTATGATGATATGTTTGCTGAATATGCTTTGAGAAATAGCTGTTCTCTAGCTTGTGATGATACTAAACCTCTAGTTTATGATGGTTATGATGATGGGTATAATATTTTCAGTTCACCTACCATTGAGGATAAAATTAGTTATGATTATGATATGCCTCCTGTTTTTGATGATTATGGTGATGAGAATAATTATTCTGGTGAATCTGCTCCTACTACAATTGTTTATGTGGGGAGTATTAATTCTTTTATGCATGTGGCTCATGATAGAGATGCTTTATGTGATAGTTATATTGTTAATTCTATTCATGATGCTACTAAAAGTTATTATGAGAGAGGGAAACATGGTTTGATGGACCTCAACAATATTGAGTTTCCCCAATTTATGTTGCAATTCTTGAAGTTGTACTTGTTTTGCCTTCCTATGCTTTTTCGCTTTGCGCTTTCCTGACTTGTCTCTTTACAAGACTATTTTTCATAGGAAGTGGTTTAGATTTAAATGTCTTTCACATTTGCTTTTTTATGCTCTCTATTGCTTTAATTTCCTATATGGCGTATTTGCCTCAAATATGGCGCCCACATGAGCATCTTTGCAAATTACTGCGCCTAGCTCAAAGGCGTTAAAGAAAAGCACTCTTGGGAGATAACCCATTGTTTTATTTTCAGTACTTTTTCTTTTATTTGAGTCTTGCAAGTTATTACTACTGTAATAACCGCTCCTTATCCTTTTTTATTTCATTGTTGTGCCAAGAGAAGCCTCGAATTTGAGCGAGGTAAGATTTGGGGATGTTGCTGTCCTGAAACTGTTTTCGGTTCTGCACCGTAAAAATTCGTGAAAATTCTCTGTATATCTTTTGGACCTGCGATTTCCTGTGCATATGCCCCAGGTTATATCCAAACTTTCATTAGTTGAACACTTTTTGATTTGAGCAACAGAAAACCTCTTAAAAATTCGACCTTTGTCAGCGGTTCTATTTTGACAGATTTCTGCCAATATTTGTGTTTGCTGCTTTATCGCTTTCTTTTTTAGTTCTTTTGATCACGGAACTTTTGGGGGAAGTTGCTACAGTAGTATATACTTAATATGTGGTGGTTTTAGGTTGAAACCTGAAGCAAAAAGGGTTGATTCAATGTTATGCTTAAACTAATGTTGCTAATAGATTTGTGTTTAGTTTTATATGAAGGAAGTTTTCAAGTGTAGGGATCAGAGAGTGATGAGATGAGTTGAAGAATGGACAAAAGCTCAAGCTTGGGGATGCCCATGCATCACCCCAAGAAATATCCAAGAAGTACAAGCGTCAAAGCTTGGGGATGCCCCCGAGGCACCCCCTTCTTCATCGGCAAAAATCAGGTCACCTTTCAAGACACTATATTTTTATTGCTTCATGCACTATGCGTTTTTCTTGGAGCATCAGTTGTTTTTGTTTTTTGTTTTCTTTTGCTTTGTTTGCTGCAATAAATGGTTGATCACATCATGTTGGTTTGGAGGGAGACATACTTCGCTTTTTATTTGCCAAGAACACTCCGTTTTTCACTCTTATCGTTTCAACGAGTGTTCTCTTTTTCTGCTACCGCATTTAGCTTTCGATTTTCACCTTGATTTGTGTTCAGATCTTGTTATATCTTTTCATCAAGGTGTATTTTTGCCTCTGATCTTTATTGGTTTTCATCAAAAGAGTTGTTTATAAAAAGTTCGAATGGTGTTGGAAAAGAGAAAAAGTTTCATGCAAAAAAGTGGTACAAAAAGGAGCTTGTTTAGACTGCGGCTTAGACTTTTGCATGTCATGTTTGATGTCGTTTTGATAGTATACTTAGTGATTTTTTCTGTAGCATGACTTGTCTCAAATGACTGAGATTGCTTAATGAGCCTTTGAAAAATCATGCGTTGTTTTTATTATTTGGAAGCATTAATTTGGTTTTCTCCTTTGATGCTTTATTTGGGTTGACTTGGCACATGCTTACACCATGTTGACTACAAAATAAGTCGCCTATAGCCTCTATGATCATTTAGTTTTTGACTTTTGATGCCATCTTATGCTTCTTTTAATGTTGCTTTGTCGCTTTGCATGATTATGGCCGTTATTGCTCTCTTAGTTGGTCGCTCCCAGCCTTTTGCTAGCCCTCATTTTGTACTGAGTATGAGCTCTACTCGTGCATCCAACTCCTAAAAACCAAGTTTGCCATTGTGTCCACTATAAATTCCTATGCATGGTATTTGCAAGCCATTCCAAGTAAATTTTCATGTGCTACCTTTCAAAAAACCTTCAAAATACTTCTCATTTTGTGACACTGTTTTCAGCTCATGGGGACGTAGTGGTCAGATTTGCTATCATCCATATTGCTTATTCCAAAAAGAAAAAAAAAAGAAAAAAGGCACTCCTCCATGGAATGTGAATGTTGGTGGGCACCCGATGGAATCGGTTAGCCATGGTTTGAGAAAGGAAAAAAGGTGGGGAGGAGTGCCAAGCTTTATAAAAGAGCACAAAAGTGCCAATCTCTCTCTCAAAAACTTGCTTCATTTTTGTATGGAAGATAGTAAGAACCCCATTGCCAGTCGTTGATAAAGACAACCACCTCTCAAAACCAATTTTTATCTCTCTGTTTTACAAATGAAAAGCTCTAGCACATGTTTAATCACTGCTTCCCTCTGCGAAGGGCCTTTCTTTTAATTTTATGTTGAGTCTCCACCTTCTACCTTTATGCACCATTAAGAGAGCATAGTTGTCATTCTGAGTATAATGTGCATTGTCCCAAAGTTTATCATTGATTGATTCATGACTATGGTTTCACTTGCTCTTAAATTACTTGTATCTAGTCACCCTCTTAAACTTGAAGGTGTCCTATGCATTTATGTTTTGCTATTCCATGAGGGACAAGCTAAAAACCATTTGTATGTTTTTCCTTATGATTTGAACACACGTTTAACTTTTATTGTTTCATTTTCATGATCTTTTGTTTGTGTTCATTTTCATGTTTATAACATGGTTGCTAAGTTTCTTCTATCAAGATTATGTCTTTCATGCCCATGTTTTAAGTTCTTTTGATCCCAGCACTCAATGCTTTCATAGATGATCAAGATTGTGTAGGTGCATGTCACCTCAAAAATTATTTCTTTTGTTATCACTTACCTACTCGAGGACGAGCAGGAGTTAAGCTTGGGATGCTGATACGTCTCAAACGTATCTATAATTTTTGATGCTCCATGCTTGTTTTTACACCATTTGCCTTGTGTTTCGTTACACTTCATGGCGTTTTTATGCGATTTCC
Source organism: Dactylis glomerata (assembly GCA_007115705.1). Lineage (NCBI taxonomy): Eukaryota > Viridiplantae > Streptophyta > Magnoliopsida > Poales > Poaceae > Dactylis > Dactylis glomerata. Next base: position 1,037,772 of record QXEO01000041.1, on the reverse strand, counting down.
GGAACTAACCTATTGACAAGATGCCACAGTGCCAGTTCCCTATTTTCTGCTATTTTTGTGTTTCAGAAATGCTACACAGGAAATATTCTCGGAATTGGACGAAACAAGTTCCAGAACTCCTATTTTTCCCAGACGAAGGACGAGGACCAAACGGGAGCCGGAGAGGGGCCAGAGCCTGCCCTCACACCAGGGTGGCGTGGCCCAGGCCCTGGCCACGCCCCCTATGTGTGAGGAGGCCCTGACAGCCCCCTGATGATGCCCCTTCGCCTATATAAAGCCTCGGGACAGAAAACCCTAGGGGGAGTCGGCGAAATTTCTAGAACAGTTCCGTAGCTCCGCCGCCACCGTCGACGAATTTTGGGGGACAGAAGTCTCTATTCCGGCACCCTGCCGGGACGGGGAAGTGCCCCCGGAGACATCTCCATCGGTCTCCATCGCCGTCTCCGCTGTCTCCATCGACCTCACCGCCATCTCCATCAACCTTGCTGTCTCCTATGATGAGGAGGGAGTAGTTCATCCCCGGGGCTGAGGGCTCTACCGGTAGCTATGTGGTTCACCTCTCTCTCCCATGATGTGATCTTTATGTGATCGTGAGCTTTGTATCATGTTGAATAAGTAGATGTTACTCTTCTTCATTATGTATACTCTAGTGTGTTATTAAAGTAATCTATTCCTCCTGCCATGGTGTAACGGTGACAATGCGTGCATCGTGGTGGTACTTGGTCTAGGCTACGATTGTGATCTCTTATGGATTATGAGAATAATTATCACTATGATAGTATTGAAGTGATCTATTCCTCCTTTCATGGTGTAATGTTGACAGTGTGTGCACCGTGTTAGTACTTGGTCTAAGTTGCAATAATATTTATCTTGAGTTGTGATTTGATTTGGATATCTCTATGAGTGGTGTTTGTCAAGTACTTGATGAACTTTAAGGGGTGCTTCTGTAGTCTCTACGCAATGATTAGTGTTATTCAATACGAGAGTAATTCAGAGTACCATAGTGAAGAGAAGTTATTTATTTGTTCAATTATGTTATATTTGTTGGGAGTGTGTCCACTAGTGAAAGTATGATCCCTAGGCCTTGTTTCCAAGCTTTGCACACCGTTTACTTCCTGTTTTGTTACATGTTTGCTTGCTGCCATTTTTATTCCAGATTGTATTTACTACTTATAATCATCTATACCACTTGTATTTCACTATCTCTTCGCCGAACTAGTGCACCTATACATCTGACAAGTGTATTGGGTGTGTTGGGGACACAAGAGACTTTCTGTATCGTAATTGCAGGGTTGCTTGAGAGGGATAGCTTTGACCTCTTCCTCCCTGAGTTCGATAAACCTTGGGTGATCCACTTAAGGGAAACTTGCTGCTGCTCTACAAACCTCAGCACTTGGAGGCCCAACACTGTCTACAAGAACAGAAGCATGTGTAGACATCAGTGGGCACCCGATGGAATCGGTTAGCCATGGTTTGAGAAAGGAAAAAATGTGGGGAGGAGTGCCAAAGCTTTATAAAAGAGCACCAATGTGCCAAATTTTCAAAGAACTCAGAACCGCTCTCACTTGTTTATTATGGAAGATAGCAAGTCCCCATTGCCAGTCGTTGACATGAAACAACCACCTCTCAAAATAAATTTTTATCTTTGTTTTACAAATGAAAAGCTCTACCACATGTTAAATCACTGTTTCCCTCTGCGAAGGGCCTTTCTTTTACTTTTATGTTGGGTCTTCATCTTCTAACTTTAAAGCACCTTCTTGAGAGCATAGTTGTTATTCTTAGTATAATGTGCTTGTCCCAGAACACGGTTAATTGTGGTATAACTTTGATGCTTGTATCTTTGATATTTTTACTTCTAGTCTTCCTTTGGACTTCAGAGGTGCCTCAGCATTTATGTTTTGCTCCACAAATAAAGGCAAGCGGGATACCACTCTTTCATATCATTTATGAGCATTACAATCTTGCAACTTTTTATGTTTCATGTTACTTGTTATTAGTATGTTGGCACTCTTTCATAGCTTGCTTGACTATGAGGTAACATTAGTTGCATATTTCTTATTATGAATTGCCTGAGTACTTGATCATGTAGTTAGTATATATACATCTATGAAGCAAATGTGTTCCTGAAAGTTTCTTTTATCGCTCTCAGTTGTTAACTGAATTGCTTGAGGGCAAGCAAATAGCTAAGCTTGGGGGGAGTTGATACGTCCAAAACGTATCTACTTTCCCGAACACTTTTGCTATTGTTTCTCCTCTAATTTGTGTGTTTTGAATACAACTAACACGGCTAACGCTGTTTTCAGCAGAATTGCTCTGGTGTCTCGTTTTTGTGCAGAAATTCGACTTTCAGGAAAAATCCCAGAAAATATTGTAAAAATTCTATTTTGCAGAAGACCCACGGAGCCAGAAGAAGAGACGAAGGGGGGCAGCGGCCTGGGCTCACCACCAGGGGGCGCGGCCTAGCCCTGGCCGCGCCCACCTATGGTGAGGCCTCCTCGGCCGTCGCCTCAACCCCTCCTTCCGCCTACATATACCCTCTGATCTGAAAACAGCGGGGGTTCGGCGTTTTTCCCAGATAGACTTCCGTTGCGCCGCCACCATCAGAAACCGCGATTTGGAACCAGAAACTCCGTTCTGGCACCCTGTCGGGACGGGGATTTGGAGGAGATCTTCATCACCATCATCACCGACGTCTCTCCATTAACCATCCATGACTCCCCCATCCATGTGTGAGTAATTCCCGCTGTAGGCGAAGGGGATGGTAGGGATTGGATGAGATCATTCATGTAATTTGCTATGAGATTGTTAGGGCATAGTGCCTAGTATCTTTATTTAGTGCTTATGACATTGTTGCAACCTGTTGTGCTTAATGCTTATCACTTTGGGCCCGAGTGCCATGATTTCAGATCTGAACATGTTATTGTTTCATTATGATAATTGTTGTTTATGGTCATACCTACAAGTTGTTTACACATATTGTTGTCCAGAACCCGAGGCCCCAAAGTGACAGAAATTGGGATAACCGGAGGGGATGGCTACGATGTGAGGATCACATGTGTTCACCGAGTATTAATGCTTTGCTCCAGTACTTTATTAAAAGGAGTACCTTAATTACCAGTAGTTTCCCTTGAGGCCCTGCTGCAACAGGCTGGTAGGACAAAAGATGTCGTGCAAGTTTCTCATTGTGAGCACGTACGACTATATACGGAACACATGCCTATGATTGTTAGTGCTAGGATGCTTTATCATTATTTATCTGCAATTGCCCATGTCTCACTGATTTTATGAATTATCTTATCCATGCAACGCCCGTACATCCATCCCTATGCCTACAGTATTCCATCCTACTGTTACTATTGCTACTATTACCGCTTTTATTTTACTACTGATGTTACTGTTTCACTACTATCACCACTATAAAACTGTTGCTACTGATAAACCGCTGCGAGCAAGTTTGTTTCCAGGTGCAGCTGAATTGACAACTCATCTGTTAAGGCTTATAAATATTCTTTGGCTCCCTTTGTGTCGAATCAATAAATTTGGGTTTTACTTCCCTCGAAGACTGTTGCGATCCCCTATACTTGTGGGTCATCACTACCTCACATTCATCTCTTTTAGTTATTGTTATTATCTCTACCCAAAATAGGGTTGTTAACAAAGGTCATGTTGAAGCCTATCGCTCTTCAGTTGATGAGCTACTTCAATTCCATCAACTTTAAGTGAAACCTCAATCACTTTGACAAGTTTTATTTAAAAGCGCAAAAAATTCCCAGATTTTCTATGCATGAATGCAGTACACACTTGTTATAGTGGGCGGCGGGGCGGGCGAGTCCAGGGCAACGCGGGCAGGAAAGCGAGCAGGGGGCGGCGCGGGCGGTTCCCCTAGGCGGCAGGAGGTTGAAGAAAGGGTGAAAAAAGGAATATTCGTGGGCCCCATGTTAAGATTGATCTATGCTTCATCAATTTGAGCATATACTTGTGTTTATGGTGTCCTCTATTCACGTTTTACGGATCAATGGTTTACAGGCTCGGTCAGAGATGCTCTAACCAAATGAATAACTTTGGTAGCTTGATTCCTGTAACGCGACCTGCTTTCGGTAGTGTATTTTGCACCGCATGCCGACCCTTGCTTTTCACTGCGGTGGCTTTCAGTTTTTTTTAAAAAATTACCCACCAATGCCACTTGCAAGTCATAACGGTTCACTTATGTTCCTTTTCTCAGTCCCCACGCGATCCCTCTTTGTCTTCTTTCTCCCGCAGCAGATCCACTTCCAAGCCCCTCGCTAAATCCGACGCCGCCGCAAAATCCCATGGGGGCGTCTCCACCTCGTGGAGGACCCACATGCCGATAAGAGCATGGCTAATAAGAGAGCCCGCAGCCGGCTATATAGCTCATGTCATGTCATATATAGTTATTATAAAGTTCACTCATAATAGACTAGCTATTAGTTGACTCTTAGAATAACTTTAATCAACAAAAGCATGCATGCTATTGGGGCTAGGCTGCATGCAGCCTCTAATTTCTTTGTTGGTGTGCTATAGCCGGGCTATAGAGCAAGCGCCGGCTCCACTCTCTCTTCTCTTTTCTCTCTTTGTCACATAGGATTTTGATGAGGTGGCAACTATTATAACTTGCTAACTAGGCCTTGGTATACTTGCTCTAAGTTGCTGGTCAGTGCAAATTTTTTTGGGGCCGTCTTATAATCGCAAACCACGTGGAGGAGCTACATGCCGGAAGCCACTGCCACGTGGGCCTTTGTCTGATCTTGTTCCGTCTCCAAGCAACAAAAGGACGCAGCCTAGTGGTCACCGAGTACGTACCTTGTATGTCCACGCGGCGATACCTCTCTAATCCTAATCATATTTTGCAAAATTGTTGATTTCAAATTAAGAGGAGAAAAAGAAGCTGGCTAATGGAGGCGGAGACTTTTGTTTGATGATCGAATACAATAAGTGATGGGATGTGTATATACATATCATTTAATTTATGCAACATTAAAAACGATTGATTTTTTCTTCCAAAATTGTCATTGAAATGTAAAATGATTTACACATGGGTACTTTATGGTCAATTAGGATATAAATAGTTGTTACAACCAAACAACTATCGAACAAATCATATTGAATTTGCAATTTCACAGTTGTTACAACCAAACAACTTTCAACTTTTTTACAATTCTGAATTAACAGTTCACAGCTCACAGCAGATTTTTAAAAATCCACAGCAGAATCAAACACAGCCTGTATGCCACTTTAAACTTAGAGGGGTGCGGCATCCTTTTTGTAAAACTTATGGGGTTTATGTATACTTCTTTCCATATCGGCAGACGAAATTTTGACACAGTGCAGTGCGTAAGCGATATTATTACTAAGTGCACACCAGGACACGATTTCATTGATGCTAGCTGTTAGATTGTCATTAGTTAGCCTAATCGTGTGGTGGTAATAGGTATGTGTAGGTTTTAGGGTGTGCCTTTAGAAAAAATCAAGTTTGTTCATTTATTGTAGAGATGACATGCTGTCACCATTTTATCTTGAGAAGTGTTTACTCCCACAACGGTGAGACTATTCATAATGAGAGTATCATAGCTAGCATCATGGACTACATGTATATGCAAAAAGCTAATATGACACCATAATTAATGAGGAGAGAGGTGAATGTGCTATTTATGATACTGTATCATAGCACGTCAATTTTAAAAAGTTAGTGACAAATACATCTTGTACATATATTTGCATTGAGATTCTAAAAAACAATAAATATGATGAAACTATGATACTACTTTATAATACTAGTGTACATATACTCTGTATTGTGTAACAGTGGTATCATAAACTAGTATCATATGCATGATACTAGTGTATGATACTCCCCATTGTGACTAGTCTGAGCTACCCTCTTTTCAATCTTAATGAGATGACAGGCAACCATTGGCTGCTTGTTCTTGAAATAATCATCATAAAGAACAATCATTCACTCTATGGATGACTTTCAGCAGGACAGTATATCTACCACGATAAATGTGTGGCGAATCAACAATACATAGGTACATCACCAACACATTCACGTTCCTCTCAACTTGAGCTACTTACTACCTAGCCGTTCGTGCAACCCCTCAATGCTTGGTGCAGTCAAATCCTTGACAAACAGACACCCAAACAATAGTCACAAGAAGCAAAAGGATTCCAAGGATCACAAATTTGAGCTTCATACTCTGCAGCCATGTCTTCCTACGAATTTTCACCCCCTGTTTCTTGAACTCTTGAGCCTGAATTACATAAAGGAGACACATGATGATTGTTGGATACTGTGGGAAAGCAGCACAAGGAGCAACATTTTTGCTAACATAAGTACCTGGTCACGCAGATCTGAAGTCTTATCCTGAAGTTCAGTCAGCTTTTCTCCTCGGCCCAAGGTCTGAAAAACACCACAATAGTAACGTGAAAATAATGTAAGGATAACTCAATTCAAGCTGTCTACAAAAGCCGCTGGAGGGCTGTGACAATTCCGTGAATGGATATATAAGTGTCGAATAATCCAACTGTTGTATTTTTCACTTTTTTTCATCTGAAAGTGGGTTGCAGTCACAGAAGCAGGTAAATAGCCCTGTCACACAAAGCTCTCCACTTAGTCAATTGACTGTAAGATGAAGGACACCATGTCAGATGGCACCTTGCTATCCTGATATCGACATGCTAAGTCTAACACATGGAACTAACGTAAGCATTGTAACTATCATACAATTTCATGTTGTTTCTAGGTTTGGTATCCTACTAGATAAAACCTACCAGTATTAGATCATTACAAGTGTGCAAACTCACATGCAAAAATCCATAGAAACTGAACAACTGAATATGAGTGTTTCAAGATGTTATTGTAAAACATGCAAATATTATCCTTTGAACACCTAAATAACTTTTTTCAGTGGACTCCTACTAACTAACATGAACTGGAGAAAAAAAACAAGAGGTAGAGCAATCCTGGCACGTGTAAGCATATGTTGCATATTTGAAGGACATCTGTATGAAAAGTGAATTTTGCACAATGCTTATTCTGGATGTGCTCAGCAATCTAAATTAGGAGCAACTCAACATAAACTGAGTCATGAGACTTAATTAACTATCTGATTTAGGTAAAATCAAGATTAAGAACCAAGGATTGCACCCTTGATTCATGCATGCTACCTGCAAAATGCCACACCACAACAGCATGTGTTCTACCCTTATTGAATTAAGATGTGAAAGAATATATACCTTCTCTATGTTGTTTAACATGATATTTTTAACTTCAGAAACTTGGGCTTGCACTTTTAAAGTTTTCTCTATTTCATCCGAATGATCAAGAACATACTGCATGTGCTGCTTTATAACTGGTCTGCATTGAAAAGGTTCAGTATTCAGTACAGAAAAAGATGATGCAGACTGATATAACATTCTTTTTTTTTTTGAGAGAGTGATATAACATTCTGTGCAATTGTCTGCAGTATTTATGAAGACATACCCATATTCCTTATTGAGGCTTTTCGCAAGAGCTGTATCAGCTTTACCACCTCCATATCTCTTCATGAAATCATCTTTCAGTGTTTCCAGAAACGCGACCGAGACATTCTTTGGTACAGATTCCTTTGCAACTACGCAATAGCCTACAATAGTATGCCATAGAGCAAAGGTGTCACCAACTCACCATGACTCTGTAGATAGTGATTATCTTTATCAAGCAAAAAGTTAAGTAGATCTCCAGGATTTCAAATAACAATATACAGTTCAAGATCAACATGGTTGCACATGACTATGGGAACACTGTGGTTGATAATTGCCATTCTTATTACTCCCTCTGTCCATATTTACACGACAATGTAACTGTGGACGCAGGGAGTATGATTTTGTAGCTACAGGATGATGGAGTTTTTCTTCTTTCTTATATAACAACCTGATGTGTGAAGATTGCATTGAAAGCAGGCAAAAGTTAGTTAGCGATACAGAACAATAGGCAAAAGCTGGCAGGAAAACTGGATTATCATAATCCACCTCAATGCCAAACACAGCCTCAATGTACGAGCAGACGAAAAATGTGGTTTCAGTGGCGGCACCCTCCTACTGCCGAAGTGACTCTGCTGGTGCTAGGTTCACAACTTTATCCTGCGAAGCTCGTTGCAAGTACTAGCAAGTAAGGTGGAGCTCCTCAAATTACTGCTCGCCTGCTTCATACACAGGGGCGGCGCTGGGGGTATGCACCTGTATTCAGGTGAATACCCAAGATTTTTGGCAAAATTAATTTTTATACATGTAGTCAAGTTGTCATCTGCCCCGTAGCCCATAGAACAGCCCACTAGGTGGTCGCTCACCTCGTTCTCGCACCGCACGCGACCAAATCCGATCGACCAGAGTAACCAGACAGGCGACCAAAGACGAAACCACCAGGCGGCGGCGCAGCAGCCCAAGCCCCCCCGGCGGGAAGCGGAGTAGGCGAGCAGCGACCAACGGCTGGCGGCGGCGCAACAGCGGCCAGCGGCAGCGCAGCGGCCAGGTAGTCGTACTATTCAACCCTGTTTAGTCTTGTTTTTCAGATTTCCTAGATGCTTCTGAACTTTACCAATTCCGAGATTTTCTAGTAGCAGATCCGGATTTGTATCAAGTACTAGCAGTGCAGCAACAAAAATCCTTCTATCAGATTCGGTTTGTATCAATTACTTGCAGTGTATCAATTTCCTAGATGCTTCTGAAGTTCAGTACAAAAATTCTTCTTTCGTTCTGTTGTATAGACGAAATACTTTAGCAGTACCACAAATTTGCATCAATTACTAGAAGTGTAACAGCATATTGACTATTTCTCTCTTGGTTTCTTCTAATCTAGAAGAAGAGTGCATTGAGGAAAAAAAAAAGCTCAATGAATACACGGTGGTCAGAATCTGGCGTCGCCACTGTTCATACATCCTTTGCAATAGGAAAGAAACTTTCCTTTTATAGGTTCAAGTCATGGATCCCAAGCATATAACGACAGTTCTATTAACGAGATTAATTTGGTGACTGAGCTGATGATGGTTTCTTTGCATTCCTTCCTTGGGAACTTTGGTACTTCAGAATTCAGATGTGATCCCATTTCTTATTCGATATGGCAACATTATGTTGTTTTATCGAAAAAAACGTTCTTATGTGGGGTTATACTGGTCAAGTTTGCAGAAGATTTACATGCTGATCAAAACGAAGTAAGAACCAATTGAGTCATTACTGATCAAAACGCAATGGATATTAGGCATTGGATGATCGCGTCTCACCGTAGCCGCGGTCGAGGAGGAAGTTGAACGTGTGCCCGTCGCAGGCGTAGCTGAGCCGAGAAGGCGCGCCGCCGGGAATGGAGGAGCCGGCGGGGAGCCGCTGCAGGCACTGCGCGGCGAGGGCCGGGAAATTGCCAGTGAAGTCAGTGTACTCGGCAAGCACGGCTATTCCGCGCGCCACGAACGCGTAGATCAGCCACTCCTCCTTGCCGCAGCTGTCTCCCTCCCCCGGCACCGGCGAAGCCATGGGATCCGGAAGACTGCTGTTGTAGGTAGATCCTGGGGGCAAAATCAGAAAGCTGGTGGTGAAATCAAGAAGAAGGGGGGTGGGGGGAGTAGAGTAGGAAGGAATGCTACTCCGGTTTTATTCTTTTTTCTGCCGGTACTTGTTTTTTTTTGTTCATCATATATTTTTCAGGGAACTAGGTATCTGCCCATGCGTTGCAACAGGTTATAAAAATATTTTAATGGTTTTAAGCCAATCCAGTTAAACATGTAAATTTACTTTCTTATTGCATATCAAACCTAATTGTTAAGTTTTGAGAAAATGCATAATAGTATTTGACAACTTTATTTTCTAGCAAAAGCATGCTCGCACTTTCTGGCTGCATCACAAAAAGCATTGTGGTATATATCATACCTATCCCCCTCCCTCCGTCGCCCAACACCGTATTCCCCTTGTCGTCCCTCCTTCCATGTATGCGTGTGTTCCACTACATAAAGTTGCACTTCGAATGCTTTTATTCATGAGCTTGTTTTAATTCCGATGGTTCCCTGATCGATAGACATGACGCCGATCGAAAACTTTCTTGCCACATTTAGGAATACCAAAAAATGGAGAGTTGGGAATATCATGACATATAAAAATGTTTGAGAAAGAACATACAATTAAATCAAGGGAATGATATATTCATGCTTCTCACAATAATTTAGTGTAAACGATCAAGTGGTTATACATATATATGGGCATAAAAAACAAGCAATAATATATATATATACATCACTTAGTCTATTTTGTTAGGAGCAATTGTGCAATATATATTCATTTTCTTACCACTACAAAGCTATGAACGTGGATATATTATTTTTTTCTCTCTCGCCATTACCAGTATGTGCACCTTTTCTAGCTCCTTCGCTACCCTCGTCATAAAAAATACCCCACGCGCACGTTGAGCGGGATTTTTAATACCGGTGACATCTTTCTACGGTCACATTTTTCTGCCTCTAAAATCTAAACCTTCCTTCAATCATCATCCGCAATTAGAAACCCAGCGACACGTGACAAAGTGAGAAACATAAATACCTGACTTGCAATGGAAGCGATGGTTTATAGGTCCACCCCACCTCCAGCTAGGACTTGGCATCTCTAGGCCGACGCATCGCTTCTGCGCGCATCCGACCTGGTCCGATCGGACCGGCACGTCGCCAGCGCCACTACTAGGGAAAAGCTCATAGGAGGAATAGTCATCTGGGGCGTACACATTTTTCTGTACGCCACGGATACGTAGCGGAGGCGTACAGGAAAAGTGTACGCCATGGCTACGACCGTATCCGTGGCGTACAGAATAATGGCACGCCACCGACGTGTGGAGACACGATGTGGACGGTTGGGTATATCACACCCGTGGCGTACAGACATACTGTACGCCACGGCTACGTCTATAGCCGTGGCGTACAACATATCTGTACGCCACGGGTGTGATGGCTCCCAGGAGTTCCTAGGCCTAGTAGGCGTAGCCGTGGCGTACAGGATTCTTGTACGCCACAGTTATATTTATACCCGTGGCGTACACAAAATCTGTACTCCACAGATAAGTTTGGATCTGATGTCTGGTTATTGTACGCTACTAGTTGTGACCGAATCTCGATGCATCTAATGGCTCTCGTTGTTTCTAAAGAAGCACAATCCATGGCTTTTGCTGTGATTGGTCGAGGCGGAGCATGACCTGTACATGCATGCGACCCACTATAGCCTTTGCGCTGTACACGCACGTGAAGTCTGAAACACTAGTACACCCACCGCACGCCACTCCTGTCCTAGCTAGCTAGAAAGTAGAGAAGGAAGATGCTTGCGGCGGCGAGCTCGGGCGCCCGACGGCTCGGGGGCGGAGACTGGTGCGGGGGTGGCGCGGGAGGCCGGGCGGCGCTAGGGCGGCGCGGGAGGCCGGTCGGCGCTGGGGCGGCGCGGGAGGCCGGCCGACGCTGGGGCGGCGCGGGGGCTGAGCCCGGCGGCGCGAGCTCGAGGGCGGAGGAGGCCGGCCGGCGCGGGGGCTGAGCCCGAAGGCGCGAGCTGGAGGGCGGAGGAGGCCGGTCGGCGTGGGGGCTGAGCCCGGCGGCGCGAGCTCGGGGGCGGAGGAGACCGGCGTGCGGGAGGAGACCGGCGGCGCGGGGGTGGAGACCGGCCGGCGGCGTTCAAGCTCGGGAGTTCGGGAGGGCGGCGGGGCGCGGCTTGAGCGCGGGAGGTGTTGGTGCAGCCCGAGGCTGCACCTCTTCTTCCCTCTCACTCGCAGCTCACGGACAGAGGTAGAAGAAGAAAGAGACACAGATTTTTCCGGCCGGCGCACGAACGCCGCCGTGGGCTCACAGAAGCCCTACTCCTATTTCTCTTCAGTTCAAACTGAATATACACAGGATTCTAGACACACCAGGACCTATGAACACACACGCACTAACCATTGGAGACTACATCTCTTCTTCACCTAGCTTCACTCTTTTACAACGAGCAGTACAGGGGCTTTTATAGCTGGTTTGACACTGCAGCACGATCTCCATGTTGTGGCTCGATCCGCATGCTCTGGCAGCACACGACGCGCACAAACGCGCATGACAAGGCTGCCTCCAACCGATTGCAACGGCCACCAACTGCATGCACCGAAAGCTCAGCCACGTCCTCCACCTTAAGTCAAGATTAAGGCTAACATTGTCCTCCCTAATCTTGACTTGATCATCATTTGCCGTCGCCTTGTAGCCGTTTCTGGCTGCTGCTCGCACGACGCACCACGTCGCTCCTCCGCGGCCTTCTTGCCGCGTCGCCGCGCATCGCTTACGCGGCCTTCATGCTCGTCGCACGTACGAAGCCGCCATGGACTCGACCTGACGCACATACGCCGGTCACCACCGTCATGGACTTGACCTGGCGCACACATGCCGGTCCTCCTTCACCTCAGGCGACAAACGCCGAGCTTCTCCGCCGGCGACACACGCCGAGCTCCTCGATGACGCCACACCCTGCACGCCCCGGCTCGCGCACACGATCACGCACTGACGTGATCGACGCGGCCGTCCTACGCTCCGCTGGACGCGTTCTCCTCCGGTGATCCGCACGCCCTCGGCTCACGCACATGCTGTGCCCTGACGCAAGCAACATGGCCGCTCGGGCTGCCTCACCCGCCACACGAACGGCTTCTCCTCCACGCCGCTGAGCCAAACCACGCCACCGCAGCCTCTGCGCCACCACGCAGGTCTGCCGCGGCCGCCGCGCTCCACGCACGCATGGCATGGCCATGCTCCATGTCCGTCGTGCTGCGCCGCTGCGGCCTCAGCCGCAACACAGCACCTCCATGCCGCCACGCAGCCGCGGCCACCACGCAGCGCCTCCGGGGCTTCCACGCTCGCCGCACGTACGGCGTCACAGCGTGCCGCCTCCGCGTCCACCGCGCTCGTCGCGGACTCACCGCGAGCCACGGCCCAGAACTTGAGGCTCTGATACCAATTATTGGTGCAGCCCGAGGCTGCACCTCTTCTTCCCTCTCACTCGCAGCTCACGGACAGAGGTAGAAGAAGAAAGAGACACAGATTTTTCCGGCCGGCGCACGAACGCCGCCGTGGGCGCACAGAAGCCCTACTCCTATTTCTCTTCAGTTCAAACTGAATACACACTGAGTACACAGGATTCTAGACACACCAGGACCTATGAACACACACGCACTAACCATTGGAGACTACATCTCTTCTTCACCTAGCTTCACTCTTTTACAACGAGCAGTACAGGGGCTTTTATAGCTGGTTTGACACTGCAGCACGATCTCCATGTTGTGGCTCGATCCGCATGCTCTGGCAGCACACGACGCGCACAAACGCGCATGACAAGGCTGCCTCCAACTGATTGCAACGGCCACCAACTGCATGCACCGAAAGCTCAGCCACGTCCTCCACCTTAAGTCAAGATTAAGGCTAACAGGAGGCTGGCCTGCCGGCCGGCTGGGTCGTCGGCGTGCACGAGGGAGGTGGACGGTGGGCTTGTGATTGGGGACTGGACGTAAATTAAACAAATGTTAGGGATGAAAATGCAAATTAAAAAGTTAGAGCGTACGGTAGCCAATAATTAAACCTGGCGTAGCCAATAATTGAACCAGGGTGTGCTGCTACCCGTGGCGTACACATTGTACGCCACGGCTAGAGCAGACTTAGCAGTGGCATCTAAAGGTATAATTCGTGCATAGACAGCTCGCATCCACAACGATTAGCGAAGCTGGGCCGTCGGATCGCCGTCCCGGGAGCATCTTGGCCGTCGATCCGCGGTTGTTTTTTTACTGCGTGCTACAGTTTTTTTTTTTTTGCACCACCCATTTCTGCCAGGAGGTCAATGACGAGTAAAGGTATAATTCGTGCATAGACAGCTCGCATCCACAACGATTAGCGAAGCTGGGCCGTCGGATCGCCGTCCCGGGAGCATCTTGGCCGTCGATCCGCAGTTGTTTTTTTACTGTGTGCTACAGTTTTTTTTTTGCACCGCCCATTTCTGCTAGGAGGTCAATGACGAGTGGGCCGTTGTTCAGAGGGGCCCAGCGATCAGTGGGCGAAACACTTCCCACTTGCATCGGTGTGTCAGCCCACTTGACATCCACTTGCATCTGACGGTAGGACCGTCGGTGTCCACTTGCGTCTGCCCACTAGCAATAGAGAGAAAAGGAACCCCCGTGAAACCCTAGCCATGCATTGGTCGCGCCCACCCAATCCCTGCCGCCGCCGGCTCCCTCTCCTCTTCTTCCTCCCCCGCGTGCCGCCGCCCACTCCCACGCCTCCGGCCGGCCCCGCGCCGCCGTCCGCTCACGTGCCTCCGGCTAGCCCCGTGTCGCCGCCCGCTCCCGCGCCTCTGGCCATCCCCGCGCCGCCGCCCGCTCCCGCATCTCCGCGCCGCCGGCCGCCCCCGCGTCGCTTGCCCTCCGGCCGCCCCCGCGTCGCCGCCCGCTCCCGCGCCTCTGGCCACCATCCCGGCGGCGGCTCGGCCGGCAGGCGGCTGGCGGCTGGCGGCTCGGGGCGGCATGAGGACCTCGCGCGGGGGCAGAGCAGGAGGACCTCGCTTGGGGGCGGCTTGGCGCCGGGGCAGAGCGAGCGAGCGGCGCGGGGGCGGCTGGCGGAGCTCGGCCGGCGGCGCGGCGGCCGGCGCAAGGGAGGCCGCCGGCATGGTGGCCGGCGCGGCGGAGCACAGGTGAGTTGGCAGGGACCTCCCCGACCCCCTCCCGTGTCCATCTTCTCCTGTGCTGTGGCGCGGTCTCGCGGGCGTCGGGATGGTGGCCGCCCTCACGACGCGGACGCCGGGCTGGGGCATGTCGGCGGCGGCTGACCGGCGCTCGCGAAGCTGCTCTCCTTCCGCTGCGCCGCCGCTGGCTCCGCGGTGCCGGGCCACTTCATGTCATCTCTCTCTTCCCGCTCCCCACGTACAGCTCGGCGACCGGTCGCAGCACTGCCTCGGCTCGTCACCGTTTCTCCATGGCTGTAGCATGAGGAGAAGAGGAAGGAGAGGCTAAGTTCCCTCCACTATCAGCGCTTGCAGGTAACTGACTCCTTTTCTCCTAATCTCTCTCTCATCCTCTTTGTTTGATCCCAAATTACTTTGACCTTTAACTTGCAGATTCCTTTTATCTATGCCTACAGGGTATTTGATGAAATTCAAGGCAGGCTACTCACTGAAATTTTCCTATGATGTGTGATTTGCTTGTGCAAACTAACATATATTGATGAAACTTTGGATAAAAATTATGAGAAAATCTGTTTTGTGCTGACTACTATGCTCTGCATGCCTTGGACATGGTTTAAACTGGGTCCTTTGCGCTGTTTTTATTGCAGGAAGTTGATGTCTACATATCATCTTTTGTATCTACCGTGCTCCATGAGGTAAAACGCCCCCTTTTCCCTGCTTTTGATACAAGTTGGTTCTGAGATACAAGAATGAATTGTGTTGTTGTGCGGTAAAGTCGTTCTATTTATGTTGTTCAGTAAAGTAGAATGTCAGCCTGTTTTGAGTAACTCATCATGCCTTCTCTTAATTAATTTACACCAGCTATGTGTTGCTGTTCCCGATCGAATTATCAAGTTCTGGGCATTCTTAGGGATCATACTGCAGGTACATCAAAATTTACCGATACATGATAGGATGTTGTGCCATTCATTCTCTTCACTGATTACTATGTTGTTACTTTCTGACTAATGTGCTCACTTTTTATGACCATCTTATATGTAATATATATGTGGAAATGTAATTACAAACAGGATTGTTGGTCCATCCTGTTATACCATCTAAGACAACAAACTTTGCTTATACCATCTCTTTTTCTCCCTTGTTACCAGATCCCCTTATCATATTGACATCATACCTCAAAAGCAAATTCAGAGATACAATGGTTAGCCATCTTTTCCTTGTTTTCTACTAAAAGATTCTACTTTGATGTAGACTAGCTCTAATTTGTACCTTAAATAGGCAGGCAATATGATATTTTGGTTCTTTTCCTGCATGTACGGGTAGTCCATATGCGTTCTCTACTGCCATGATGTGATGGATAGGATCGGGAAGACGGAATAGAAGCACACATATCGCCTTTCTTGTACAAAACAAGGCAGCATAATTTCCATCATTGTGGCATACAGCCTTCCAATCTTTCTTGGAAAATACAGTAGATAAGTTTTCTTTTTACGGCGGGTGGCTGCAGGCTGTATGATTGCTCGAGATGTACATCACACAGTATCTCCTAGATTTCTGAGATCAAGTTTGTACTCTTTTTTCCCGTAATATCGGCTGTCAGATTTAAGTTCATGTTATGTGTTCTGTACAGATTCATCAAGAGATTTAATCCTATATCTAAGTATTCTCTGAAGAGAAGAATCCAATAAGGCATTGTCTTTTGGATCTACCAAGGCGAGTATTTTGCGAGTCGTCTTGGAGCTATGAAGAAGCAAATTTTCGACTGAACCTCTTTTCATCTAAATGAAGAAGGTATTTTCTTCCCAGCTATTCAAATTGCATATTTGGAAATGTTTAAGTTTTGGCAATACCATGATTTCTCAATTATTCTCCAAAATACTACTTTTGTGATCTATGTGAAATGTGATGATATTTGTCGGGTGATTTGCAATTGGTTACTCTATATTGTAGTTTGGCAAATGCCGCTTTAACAAAACTACCTTGAATTAATTTTCAGAACAGATAAATTCTTTGTGTGACTCCACAAGGATTTCTAGGTTCCTGAGAGATTATTGCTCAATTTTGGCTTAACATGCTTCACACTAATACAGTTCTTGGAGACAATTTTCATTCAGATCCCCTCGGTTCCAAGCACTATGTACTAGAAGCATAATCTGGATTTAATGTATTTTCTATTTTGTGTAAGCATAATCTGGATTTAATGTATTTTATATATTTTGTGTAAGAAAATTAACCTGATGAATATGAGTATCGTCTTTTTCTTGCTTATGTTTGCTTTTAAATACCACTTCATTACCGTAAGAAGGTAACCTCGCTTATATTGTCATTTTCTGTGGAAAAAAATCTGCATGTTTTATCAAGTTTTTTTCTGTGGAATAAAATCTGCATGTTTTATCAAGTTAGATTCACAAGTTTTGTGTTAGGAGCATAAAAGAAAGAGATGTTTTACCTCACAATGCTCTCTAGACGGAATCATCACAGAGATTGCAGAAGCTACTGGGACAGCCGGGTTGGACTTTCAATAGAAAACTCTAAGGTATATGTTGCCTGCTATCCACAATACTTACTATATACATGTGCTCACTCTTACAAATAAGCAATTTGCGTAGATGCTGCTATGTATGTCATTTTTGTCAGGAAAGAAATCCCTTCCTATAGACTGTTGCATCTATGAAAAAACATATGGGAATTTATTGGAGTTTAGCTTCGCTGCTACTTAAGTTGGTATGATAACATGAATACTTTAATACTAATTGAAAATGTCTCAAGGAGATCATGCATCTGAAATATTTTTGCGGATGTGAGAAGGAGAAGGTATTCTCTTCGTATATGATCATTTATTTCTCCATGAGCACATTCTTTTGGTGATACTAATTATTCAAGTGTGTTGGTATCCACCATTTTACGTTTTGGGATAGTTGGGCTAATGAAACCAGAATCAGCTTGCTGCTTTGTGTCAGGTGTTAAATACTGAAATCTCTGCACACTTTTAAATTTTTGGACAGTTGGAACAAAACCACAATCGGCTTACTGCTTTGTGTCTGGTTAAATACCGAAATCACTGCATGAATATCAGGACTGGCTACTATATTTTGTTTGTTTTAGGTTGAGATCATAGGCCACTAATGGTTTCTGAAGTAATTTCCTAATGGTTGGAGATTCAGATTAGAGGACAGTGTGAAGATCAAGCACTGTGTGTTCAGTCTGTACTATTTAAGTATGGTGATTAAATCATATTAACAATCGCAGTGCTGATGTTAGGGTGTTTCTTTTGGACACTCAAATAGCTTAGTATTGTCTATTTGAGAATCAGATTTGGTAGCGCTATAGTCAAATCATCTGATATACTCTTATACATACCATTACCGCTGGTGTAATATTTAGGCAAGGAAAGTTTTCACCATTTGTTTCTCAGCATAATGATCATTTGCTACTGTGATTTTTCTGAGCTTTTAACCCGTCTGCTTCTGTTGATTGCGGCAGGGACTGGTTTTTTGCTGTGAGACATATGACTTCATACTCAAATTGTTGAGTTTTCTTGTGCATGTGGCATTTGCTGGAAGTTAAATATTAAAATGGATCTGCTTAGATTTGCTCACAGTTAGCTATTAGAGTGGACCTGATAGTAGCCCTGTGAGATTTGATTTAAGCTGACCTGACTTTTGTGTCATTCTTCTGGATGCATGTTATGCTTGACACGGTCAGCCCAGAGCTGCAAGTCGTGAACAAGAGCAAGTTGGTATCTCCCTTAAGAGAATGAGTGTTGTTCTCACCCCTCACTAGGGCCAGGAGGCTTCCTCCAAATTGCTGCCCGTCAACTTCTCTGGACTCGCCAAAGTTAAGCTTCTTATATCATCTTCCTGAATCTTGCATTGTCTGCATTTACTTGTGTGGTGGTAGCTACAAGCAGATTTTAATTGCTACTCAAATTCACGCACTCATTTAATCAGAGCTACCCCGTGAATCTTTGCAGGCTTCAAGGCCAGTAACAAAATATTTATTGGGCAGTATTGTTCACACGCAGACAGACTACTTCAGTTTGGTTCGAGGTAAAAATTCAGACATGCTGCGATTAATCATTTTGCATATCTAATATTTATTTGGTAAAGGTGTTTGGTGTTCAATGAATTATTATGAAAAAATGGAGTGCTCCAAACAAGATTGACTTCCTCTTGCTTTCTTATAGAATGTATGCAAATAATTTCAGCAAGTAACTCAAGGTACACGTATAGTGTACTCCAGATTTCTTTATAGTTAATTGCAAGAAAAACATGAGCATCCATAAGACGAGACAAATGTCCTGATGCTTTACTCTTCATGCAAAAATATTATTTCTGATTATCTGATCCTACCTACGGTGGTAGTTTGAAGAGAAAACCAAAAATTAATTCTCTGATAGTACAATGTTAGTTTTATGTGATTTGAAAGCCAGCATATAATGTCTCAGGATGTAGCTTTAAATCGTAACCATTACCTATGTAATTATAGGCTATTTGCTCGCTAATGAATTTATACTAGGTTCAGTGGTCATCTCTCCCATGTATATGTATGCGTTGTTGTGTATTCATAAAAAAAGTCACATGCGTGAGTTTTTTATTGGACTATGTCATGCAAAATTGTTGCCAGTGATGATTAATTATGAGAATAATATATATAATTCTAATGCACCTCTTTATGCTAAGAACATTTATTCTATTTGGGTCTTTCAGAATCAAAATAATTCGAATAGATCTCTTTTTTATGGGAATATGTACTTACAAGTAATTCCAGTCTTTTCTTTGTGTTTCCCATTGATTTCTTTTGTCAGATTAATCACGTGGGAATTTATTCACGGTTCCTTCACCTTTTGTCCTTAATGCATCGTACATACAGAGCTTATGATTCAGAAATACTGTGAGCTCAGAGCCTGTCTGCTTTCATTTTTTTTTATGAGTAAAATCAGTTCTACTAAGAATTTCAAGAATATAATGTTAGGATCAATTCTGATGTTATGTTCTGTTCATTTGCAGAATCATTGAGAGAAAGAGCTAATCAGTGTTGTCCTGTGGGGAGAAAGAGCTACTGCTTTTGATGGAGAAGCTGTGCTACAGTCTGCTAAAAAAAGCGGTCAATGTAATTCTGTTTGTAACCGTTTGATGGTTAGTGTTCAACGAGACAAAAGAACCATATGCTCAATCATACATTGCTTGAACTCAACAAACTCTTTTCCTATGCTTACAGGTCGTAGAGGACTGAGTGGTAGTGCCCCTTGCCGTTGGTACATCAATGAAGACTTGTCTGAGATTAATAAGATGCATGCACAATATCTCTGTCGAATTATGCTTGTGCTTATGTTAGATTTAGCTGTTTTCCCGTTTTAGCCTAGCAAGATCTGGTTTGCTTGGTAATAATGGTGAGTCGGTGTCTATTTTTCTCAGGAAATGGAATTTTCAGTGTTTTCAGTGTTCAGACCATAAGGTATTTCAAAAGCTGATCAGCAAAGCCTCGGTATCTACATGTAAGGTCTCCATCCTTTTTTATGTCTCTCTGTAAGGGCTAAGGAAGATGTGAAGCCACCTGACCTTTTCGTGAACTTCTCATAAATTTTTCAGTTCTTATATATTGTGGAATTGTTCATGCTTATTCACTCTTTCCAAATATAATAGTTTAATTGGCTAAAAAGTCACTCCACATTACTTTAGAGGTGGATTTTTTTCATAGTTTCAGTTCAGTTGTAGCTTCCATTATTTCTGTACTTGCAAGAATATGTGTTTCTTCTTTCTATGATACAGGGATAAAATAAGTAAAGCATGCATGCTAGATATTGTAATGTTCTACATCACCTGCTATGATTATTAGTTGCTTTATATTGCCTTTCCATATGCTTTTTTGTTTCTTTTCTATCTCCTTTATCTGATCATGTGAGTGCTTCTTTTGTTCTATTTGTTTTTTGAGGTCATCGTCATGCTAGAGCTTGCTGCCTTGGTTGGCTAGGGTTGGCTTAGGTACTCATCTCCCTATCTTCTTTGACCAAGGAGCAGGATGCATGCTGCTATTTGTTTCCTATTAACTTCATTATATGTTGACTCTGTAATTAGGTGTAAAGTAAAATTGTGTTTGAGAATTTCTCAAAACAAAATGTATAAAATTAGGCCCAGTGATCAATTCAATCAGTTTTGTAATTACCGACGAATATGTACTTGCAAGTAATTCCAGTCTGATCTTCATGTTCTTTATGAAAAGAATAAACTATCTTTTGCTTATAATGGTGTGGTGGTTCAGAGTTATTCCTGATTTTTATCACGTTATGCAAAATGTCAAACGTGCGAATTCTATGATTTGAGCCTTCCATTTTAGGTCTTTATATTTTGCGTATTTATTAGTATAAATTGATTAAAATTTAACGGGATCGTGCGCCAAGGCTCATTTTTCGCTTGTTAAAAATAAAAATACCTAAAAAATTGGAGTTATAAAGTATTAATTTTTATTTATGGTTGCTCGGTGTTTTTCCATAGACATTATTTGTAACCAAATCCAAAATAAATTAAGCTGCTACCAAACTTTCCAAAACTACTTATTAAGATCTTTATCATCTGTTAAATTTGGACCAAAGCTATGACACTTTTTTGTATGAATTATTGTCTCAAAATAAATATGTTTTGATTTGTTTATCAATAGAGGCAGCGAAAAGATAACACACTCATTTAAGTATTTTCTAATTTGTGTAAGCATTTGTCTGAAAAATATTAGTACCGTATTTTTTGGCTTACGTTTGTTTCTAACAGTTCCATGGACGCCAGTTTACGTTCTTAACTTGATTTTTCATGATACATTTGTTTGTTTCAAGAAAAGAGAATTCAATCTGAATTACCTATCTTTTGGATTTTGGTTCCCATCCTCCTGATGCTATTAAGAACATAGAGCTACACGGTTGTCTTGGCTGTTACCTTTCGGATATACTAATTGATTGCTGAGTTCATCCTTTGATAGAAATTGTATATAATGTTGTTCAGGTAAACTGCACCTGGAATTACAATTTACATGGTGAGAGTAAAATTTTAGTATAAATCTTCCCTAAAATTGTCTTTCAATCATTGTCCTTTTCTGTATGTTCTTAAACTTTTTATTCTTACTAACGATTGTTGCTCTAATTATAAGTGGTGTGTTCTTACTTTTACTGCTAACATTTTGTTCAGGTAAACCAGCTATCCCCTCCGCTGCCACTTTGGTCAGATCTTAGTGTGTTTCTTTTCTCATATTACAATATGAAAAGAATAAACTAAAATTTTCTTATAATGGTGTGGTTGTTTAGAGCTGTTATTTCTTGATTTTTTTATTATGTTATGCAAAATGTAAAAGGGTGTAAATTCACCGGGAACATACCGAATTCTATGATTTCAGCCTTCTATTTTGATGTATTTAAGTTTCACGTATTTATTAGCGCTAAATTGGTTCACATTCAACGGGATCATGCGCCAAATGTACCATTTGCAGTGTAATATTATATTTGCATCTATATTTAGCTTTCTTTACAAAATGATTATATGAACGAACTCGACGGGATCGTGCGCCAAGGCGCACACCTACATCTAGTATAAACCTGTACGCCACGGGTGTCTCTGTAGCCGTGGCGTACAAGCTGTACGCCATGGATAGCTCTGTATCAGTGGCGTTGTATCCGTGGCGTACAGTAATACGTCACGGCTAGGTAAATTCTGTACGTCACGGATGACGTTTTTCCTAGTAGTGCGCCTTTTCAGCGGTGCGACGCATCCAGACCGACGCGTTCGGCCCGACCCATTCATGGCCCAAATTTGCGTCAGGTTGCATCAGCGTGGACGCGGCGGACGATGCGTGTGTCCTCTGGCTTACGCCGCGGGCATGCATGGCAGCCACCCAGATGTGACTTGACGCTGCTAGCGGGCTGACGCCTGCACTGGGTGCGACGCTGAAACATGCAACAGAATCAATGCCTGCGCAGCTCTGCCGGTGGCCGCTCACCGACGCGAAGACGGCTGAGCTTCAGCGCCGGCATTGATGGCGAAGCCTCTAGGCGTTGTGCGGTCTGTGGCAGCCCAGGCGCTTTATAAGCTGGCTTGCGCGGGCACCGCTCGTGTCCCCTCCCCCCCCCCCCCCCCCCCCCCCCCCGCAACCACCTTCCACAGAGCCAGCGCAAGCTCCATGAAGATGCCGTCCCGGCTGAAGAAGACGAAGAACGACCACGAGGCGTCGTCGAGCTGCGGCACGTGCCGGAGCAGCAGGCCTCCGTTCCCGCCACCGTCGGTGGCTCACCCCACCTCCGGCGTTCCAGCGCCAACTGCCTCATGCGCCCCGGCCGGAGGATTACGTGGGGCAGGGGCGCCCGTCGATGCGTCTCCCTCTCCCCGCGGCAACGCGATCGGCGATATGTGCCGCTCGAGGAGTGCGAGGCGCTATGGGCGGCCAACCAGAGCGTCGACCACCACGACGTCGGCCTCCCCCACGGCTGGCACCTCAACCGTGCCAGGGTGTCGGTTCCGCTGCCACCAACGGCAGGGCCGAAGCTGGATGCAGAGATACGCCACCGCATCCGAAATCTCCCGAGGCGCTGCCATTGCCCTCACGAAGACAAGATCCTCCCCGCCTACAATGACGCCATTGCCCTCACGGGCATAGTGGCAGAGCACTTGGCGTCGCTGCCGTCTCCACCACCACTCCCATCGCAATCGCGGCCGGTGGCAGATTACGAGGGGCAGGAGGTGCCACCGCCTCCCGGCGTTTCGCGCCGGTGGCGTGACCACCCGCACGGAGTGGTCATCAACCCGCCGTCGCAGCCCTAGCCAGAGTTCTTTGTCGACCTCGTCTCTGACGATGACGAGTAGCTGGTGGCGGCACAGCTGCTGGCGTCGTAGTTTTTTAGGGTTTTTTTTAATTTCCATTGTAACATTCATTTAAAATCAATGCAAGTTTAGTTTAATTCACGACTATTTTCATTCGGTTTGAATTTGAAAACAAATAAAAAAACCACGCGGACAGGATGCGTCGGCCCGCTGGGTGTGCCGGCCAGGCAGGCCGGACCGTGATCTAGTTTTTGTCCGAGGTCCGACGCAAATGGACCAGGACGGACGGTTTGCATCGGCGCGATGCGTCGGCCTGCTAGAGATGCCCTTAGGACGGTGTCGCAATTGCTCCTTTGAAAACACATTACTCACAAGTTTTTGAGAAAACAAAAGATAATCATCAACAATTAAAGGGATCTGTTCATACTTCCAGCTTGACTAACACATAGAACGTACATTCTACTACTAATGAGTAGTGCAGTAAAAGGGAAATGAAATGAAATGAAATGAAATATTGCATAGAGAAGATGATCAAAAGAACAAGGGCAATTATCACCTTCCATGATTCATATCGCTTGCCAAGCTTAGCCTCTCATGCAAAAGACAGTATGTTGGAGACCAACGAGCTACTGACCTACTGTTGCCTGATGCTATACATTCGATGTTGTTTTGATTAGTTGAGCTGAACATCTACATAGCAGTGGCACTTGTCAGTAGATCAGGGTAAACATGAGGCAGCTGGATTGTCGTGTTACCTCGGGTTGCCTCGTCATGTATTGTGCTCCATCTCCCGGAATATCTCCTTGAACTTGGTGATCTGGGCGAAGGATGTTCGGTGAACTTGGAGATAGCGATTTCCGGCATAGAAGCTTGGACATCAAGAAGACCTCTCAATCATGCTGGATGGATGATGATACACGTAAAATTGAATCGATCATGCTGGGCATCAAGCAATCAGAGAATAGCGGTGCACGGTGCTACCTTGGACGGACTTGATGCGGGCCGGCGTGGAACGCGCACTTAAGGCAGTCATGCCGGCGACCTTGAGGACGAATACGATCTCGATCGCCACGCCGTCCCTGCCAAATAGAGGTGGCTGTCGATGGATTTCGTGTCGCAAGAACACGGGGTACCACGCGACGGACTCAAAGATTCGAACGCAGGGGGCTGAACGTGGGAGATCTTGGATCGCAACGAAACACGGTGATGGAAGCCTCGAGTCATCGAACGCACAATGCACTGCAGAGAGAGACGCCGAGCTTTACCCAGGTTCAGGGCCCTCATGGTGAGGTAAAACCCCTACTTCCTGCCTTCTTGTATTACGACGCGATACCTCGCGAGGAGTACAAGGCCTTGGTTACAGAGCTCTAACTGGCCAGAGGTAGAAGAACCAACTTAGCCTAGCTAGGAGCCTGAAGATGAGGATTCGATCCCCTCTAAGGGGTGGCCTCCCCTCCTTTTATAGCGTCTAGGTCCTCCTTTCCCTTATCATCTTGGGGAAGGGGTTGCCACACACGGCCAAGGAGGGAGGACAGCTGTAGTCTTGATTCTTTCGTGGACGTAGTCTTCGTAGAGTAGTGGCGCCGGTCCACGGGAGTGGGTGGAGGAGGCTGACGTCTTCCTCTGGCGCCCTGCACCGTCCATGCTATTTTTAGGGGGTGGCCAACAACCACTGTGCCGCTTTATGCAGGCATGGCGAAAGTTGGTCTCCTCCCTGTCGGGGGTAGCGTGGGCGGTACGTAGTCTTCTGTTGTTATCTTCTTGCTAAGCACGGAAATGTGCCGAGCTGACGTGGACGTGGTCCCTCCCCTCACGAGAAACAGCTCATGAGGAGGCCTTCTGGTCCTTAGTAGTTTTAGCCATCGTTCTCCTCATGAGGCGCCTCCTCATGAGGGTCTTCTCCGCTGGCTTCGGTCGTCGTTCCACCCCTGGGCCAAAGCTGGGCCGTTGAAGGGGCCCAGGAGCAGGTGGACCGGAATACCCCGGTATCCAAAACACCGACGGTAGCCCCCGGGAGCCTGGCCCACGAACACGCCCTCTTGAGGAAGCGAAGGGCCAGGGGCCCCCAGAAGCTGTTGGGCCCTCCAACGGCACGCGTCAACGCATGGCCAGAGGACCATGTGAAGATGCAGAGGCCGCAGACGCGTGGCGCGACCGCAGCTGGTGAGACGAAACGGCGGGCGATGCTGCAGTCCCCGAGGCGTCAAACCGTCATGATGGCGCGTCGTTTTGCTGCAGAGCGCTGCGCCAACGCTTCGATTCCTGCGCTGAGATTTGACGCATCGACGCCGGCCGCGCCCCTTAAATATAGCCTCCTCGAGACCTTCGGCACCTCACCCTTTTCCTCCAGTGCCACTTCTTCCTCAACGCTCCCCAAGCAAATGGATCCCTCCGCCTCCTCCGCCGCCGCAGGATCGAGCTCGGGGGCGAAGCGCCACGGGCGTCCCCCGGGCAGCAGGAACAAGGCGAAGATCCCCGCCCGGTGGACGCCCGGCGCTGGCGGCCCCCTGCATATCGGTGTGCCGAGGCAGGGCGAGGCGAATCGCGCTGCCCAGGGGGCCTCCGGTGCCTTGACCCTTCGGGGTCCAGCGCCTGGAGGCGCTCTGAATGCGCTATCGCCGATGGCGGTGGCGCCGGCTCCCCGCTCCCCGGGGAGCATCGATCGGGTGCTCCGGGAGGTGGAGGCCACCCTAGGCCCCCTCCCCCTGGCCGCAGATGGCCCGGGGCCAGAGGAGGCGGCCCCGCCGACGACCGGAGTGGTCGTGACTCCCTGCCCCTTGGCGGCGGCGATGCTGGGACCCCTCGTCGCCCCGGGGTCCCGCTTCCTGGAGCTCCTCGTCATCGTCAACGCCTGGAGCTTCGACTCCCTCCGGCTGCCCGACGCAGTCCAGAGGGTGATCTACGCCCCTGGCGCTTCCTTCGGAGAGGTCGCGCTGGTGGAGTAGAGCAGGCTAGAGCTCCTCTGGCCTATGGACATCATCCTCGGAGCGGGCGGCAATGCCATCCTCTCCGGACACTGGAGGGCTTTCGCCCTCGGTCACCGCCTCCGTGTCGGCGACCACCTCGTCTTCCGCTTCAAGCTGGGGACGCTAGAGGCCTCGGTGCAGATCTTCGCCACCGCCTGCATCCGCCGCACCTACCCCCAGCCTGTGGCGCAGTAAAGGGGCGGCCTTGTCGCGGTAGTCTTCTAGGGAGGGGAGCTAGTCTCCTCCCCTCTTTTGCGATGTAGTTTGCGCCGGTGGGGTATGCCCCGCCGTGCCTCTGTTCCTTCCCCCGCTGGGGGCTATCAATGAAATCCTCTTTGCTTTTTCGCTCCTTGTTGTTCGCCATTGTCCTGGTCGTCCACGCGCTCGAGAGCCCTAGCGAGTTGTTAACACCGACGGGAGGCCTCCCTGCACCTCAGAGCTCATGACGGGGTCAGCGCCGATGACGACATTGGACGATTCCTGAGACAAGTAGTTGAAGAAAGAGTTGGAAAACAAAAAACCCCAAATCCCCGAAAACGAAAAACAAGTCGATAAAACAAACAAAAAAAGAAGGCGAATAAGATGCCCCTGTGACCAGTACAGGGACCTTCCTCGTTGTGAGGGAGCGCGGCACTATCTGTGCCAGCAGCTAAGAGCAAATTGCCGCGCGTGGCGATTCACGGGGCCTTCCTCGTCGTTGAGGGAAGCTGGACCCTCACGGACGCGAAAGCGTCGACGCTTAAGAGAGCCCAGAGACTGTCGACACCTCGTTAAGGGTTGCTCACGAGGTGAAGGGCCTGGCGCGGACCTCCGGATCTGCATCTCCTTCGCAAGATGATCGGAGCGGCCTTGGTCTTCAGTAATCCTGCCGTGTTTGGCCTTCCTCGAGCGAGGGGAATCTTCCTGCGGATGCTAAGTGCATCGACGTGTCCTTGCACCCTCGTGAGGGTTGCTCACGAGGCGCTGGTCCTTAGTGGGTGCCTTGGGCACACCTTGGACTTTTCCTGAAGATTTCTTATTTTCCGGTGTGCTTCGCGAGGAACTAAGCACCATGGGCACTTGGAGGTGATCGATAACGGGGCCGTCGCCCCTGATCAGAGCTCAGTCCCTTCGGGTTTTCTGGGCTTGCTGTTTTCCGGGCGAAGGCCCCAGCATAGACACCGTGCCTAGCCCCCTTCCGCGTGGAGTACAACAGAAAATAAATGGACTTCATGCCATTTTAATATCATGCCAAAGCAGAGGTGCTATATTGCGCTATAACTTAATATCAGTGCTGAAAAGTAGTTTGAGATGATACAAAGTGCCGTGACAACGGTCTTATCTCCTCGTGAGGAACCTACAGGTAGAACTTTCGTAGATGAGCTATGTTCCACGGGTTCCCCACCGGCACGCCTTCCGCGGTTTCCAGCCGCGCCGAGCCTGGCCTGGCAATGTGTGTCACCTTGAAGGGGCCTTCCCACATTGGAGACAGCTTGTGCAGGCCCTCGCGAGAGAGTATCCTCCTCAGCACCTGATCGCCGACCTCCAGAGTCCTTGTACGAACATGGCGGCTATGGTAGCGGCGTAGTCCTTGCTGGTATCTCACGGCGCGAAGCGCTGCTTGGCACCGAGCTTCTTCGAGCTGGAGGAGGCGGTCCTTGATGAGGTCCTCTTGGCGAATCTCGTTGAAGGCGAGCACTCTTGGTGACCCGATCTTGACGTCGGTGGGAAGTACAGCCTCCGCCCCATAGACCAAGAAGAAAGGAGTCTCCCCGGTGGGCTTGGTGGCGGTAGTCCGGATGGACCACAAGATGGATTGGAGGTTGTCTAACCATTTTTTGCCACAGGCTTCGAGCTTGGCGTTGAAGCTTCTCGTCTTGAGTCCCTTGAGGACTTCGGCGTTGGCACGCTCGGCTTGGCCATTGCTCCTGGGATAGGCGACTGAGGCGAAACAGATCTTGATGCCGACCGATGCGCAGTACTCCCGAAACAGCCCGCTGGTGAACTGGCTTTCGTTGTCGGTGATGATGCGGTTAGGCACACCAAAACGACAGACCAGCCCACGGATGAACTTGACTGCGGACCTGGCCAGAATGGTGCACACCGGCTCCACCTCCACCCACTTGGTAAACTTGTCGATGGTGACGTAGAGGTAGCGGTAGCCCCCTTGCGCTCTAGGGAATGGACCGAGAATGTCCAGCCCCCAAACAGCAAATGGCCAAGTGAGTGGGATGGTTTGCAGTTCCTGCGCCGGCTAATGAATCTGCTTGGCATGGAATTGGCATGCCTCGCACCTCTTGACCATCTCCGCCGCATCCCAGAGTGCTGAAGGCCAGTAGAAGCCGCTTAGATATGCCTTTGCGGCGAGAGTTGAAGCAGAAGCATGATGCCCACACTCGCCGGCGTGAATGTCCCTGAGAAGCTCTTGGCCTTGGTGAGTAGATATGCACTTCAGAGCGACGCCGTTTGGGCGACGCCGGTACAAGTCACCATCCTTGACGCAGTTTCTCGAAGCTTGGCGTACTATCCTTTCAGCCTCCGATTCGTCCTTAGGAAGTCTGCTGCTGACGAGGAAGGCCTTGAGCTCGAGGATCCAATCCACTCCCTCCTGCCGCGCCAATGCCAAAAGGACGCGGTCACCCGAAGGAGGCCCGCAGTTCGAAGGCCCCTGCTCCGGTGGCGGTGGCAGGGCAGGTGGAAGGTCTGATCCTGTCGACGATGGAGAAGCGGACGGCTTGAAGAGGCGCTCCTCGAAGACGCCGGCAGGTTGTGCCAAGCGATGAGAGGCGCGCTTGGCGATCTCGTCCGCTTCCACATTTTCTCCTCTCGGGATGCGCTTTAGCTCCAAACCTTGGAAGCGTTTTTCCATCTTTCGATGCTCCTCGAGATAAGCTGCCATGTGCTCATCCTTTGGAGTGTAGCTCTTGTTTGAGAGTTCACAACCAGCTATTAGTCTCCCTTGACGACGAGGCACTTGATGCCCAAAGCATTCGCCGCCCTTAGGCCAGCGAGTAGTCCTTCATATTCCGCGATGTTGTTGGAGACCTTATGCTCTGGTTTAAAGCAGAGCTGGACGGTGTAGAAGACCTTGTCCCCAGAGGGAGAGGTAAGGACGGCACCAGCCCCCGCGCCGGGGAGGTTGTAGGCATCGTCGAAGTGCATGACCCAGAGGCCTGGGGCTTCTTCTCCTAGAAGCGTTGACTCCACCTCTGGAGGCTCGTCGGCGAATGGATCAGTCCATTCGGCGGTGAACTCAGCCAAAGCTTTGCTCTTGATCACCTTGGTGGTTTCGAAGGAGATCTCGAAGGGCTGAAGCTCCACAGTCCACTCTGCCACCCATCCGGTGACATTTGGGTTGCATAGAATGGTCTCCAGGGGACGATCAGTGACCACCTTAATCGGGTGACCCTGGAAGTAGTGACGTAGTTTCCTTGAAGCGATCAGCAGGGTGTAGAGCAGCTTTTGCTGCATGGTGTAGCGTTCCCGCGCGTTGCGTAGCACCGTGCTGATGAAGTACACGGGCTTTTGCACCTTGGCAGTGTCCTCAGGAGTTTTCTCCTCTTGGAGTTTAGGAGCGTCGCTCTGTGAGAGCGGCTCGGTCAGCGAAGTTGCAGCGGGCGGCTCCTCTTGAGGGACAAAAGAAATGGCTGCCTCTACCTCGTGAGGAGCCCCCGGGCAGGGAGGATCAATTCCCTCTTTGGCAATTACCTTGGCGTCCCGCTTAGCGATGAGGACAGTGCTTGCAGTTCTCGGGGTTGCTGCGATGTAGAGCAGCAAGGGCTCGCGGAACGTTGGGGCAACTATGATCAGTGGGCTCGTGAGATACCTCTTCAGCTCGGCGAAGGCCTTGTCGGCTTCCGGAGTCCATTTGAACTTCCCAGTGCGCTTCATGAGCTTGAAGAAGGGCAAGGCCTTCTCCCCACTCCTTACGATGAAGCGCCCTAAGGCTACCATGCATCCCGCGAGGCGTTGCATTTCCTTGAGATTGCGCGGAGGACGCATTTCTTCGATGGCCTTGACTTTGTCAAGGTTCGCCTCTATCCCGCGGTGAGACACGAGGAACCCCAACAACTTTCCCGACGGTACGCCGAAGGCGCACTTGGCGGGGTTGAGCTTGATATTTACCTTTCTCAGGTTGGCGAAGGTTTCCTCCAAATCCTCGATGAAGGTGTGACTCTCGCGAGTCTTGACGACGATGTCATTGACGTAGGCTTCCACATTTCTTCCCATCTGAGCCCCCAAGGCCTTACGCATGAGCCTTTGGAAGGTGGCTCCTGCGTTCTTCAGGCCGAAGGGAATACAGATGTAGTAGTACACACCACAGGGTGTAATGAAGGCAGTCTTCTCTTCGTCCTCCCTTGCCATCTTGATCTGATGACAGCCGGAGAAGGCATCCAAGAAGCAAAGGAGGTCACAGCCGGCGGTGGAGTCGACGATTTGATCTATCCTTGGGAGTGGATAAGGATCCTTAGGACAGGCTTTGTTGAGACTTGTGAAGTCCACGCAGAGGCACCCACTGCCATTAGCCTTTGGGACAACCACCGGATTGGCAATCCAGGTGGGGTGCGCTACCTCGCGTATCAACTTGGCCTTCTTCAGCTTCTCTATTTCTTGGACGATGAAGTCTTGTTTCTCTTGTGCTTGCTTCCTGGTCTTCTGCTTCACGGGGTGTGCCTGAGGGCACACGGCCAAGTGGTGCTCAATCACCTCCCTGGGAACGCCGGGCATATCTGACGGAGTCCAAGCGAACATGTCAGAGTTTGCCCGCAGGAAGGTGACGAGCGCGCTTTCCTATTTGGGAGAAAGCCCTGCCCCGATGGTGACGAAGTTTTCGCAGCCCCCAGCCTGGAGCAGGACCTTCTTTGTAGCAGAGCGCTCTTGGGTGAACTGGGGCCTCCTCCCTGAGGGTACTGCAGCTTCCCCAATGCTCATTCCAGCATCGGATGGACCAGGTCCTCGCTTGGAGTAGGCGATGCAGAGGCGGCGAACTTCTTCCCTGTCGAGCCCGGCAGGAGGGGCTTGAGAGAGGCCTTCTTCGCAGCAGCCCGCTCTTGAGACACGAGCTGCTTCTTCCTCGTGAGGTCACCGAAGCGTTCCTGCAAATCTTCGTCGGCGGGGAACATGGCGGTGGCCTCACGGTAGACATGCTCCACAGATCGGAGAGCGTCCTTTTCGTTGCAGCGCACGGTGATCGTGCCATTGGAGCCCGGAATCTTGAGGACGTTGAAGCCATGATGTGTTGCTGCCATGAACCTTGCCAGGGCTGGATAGCCGAGGATGGCATTGTATGGTAGCGCAATGTAGGCGACGTCAAAGTCGAGGCTTTCTGTCATGTAGTTGTCCTGGGTGCCGAAGGTGACGGGCAGGCGTACCTGCCCAATTGGTGTTGTAGACCCCTCTGTTACCCCGAAGAATGGTCGGGTTGGCATGAGCTGATGGTACGGCACCTACATCTTCTCAAAGACCTCAACTGAGATGATGTTGAGGCCCGCCCCTCCGTCGATGAGAGTACGATTGACGACGATGTTATTGATGGTAGGCGTGCACAAGAGGGGTATTGTGCCCATGCCCTTTGCGGAGGTCGGATGATCCTCCTCGTCGAAGCCGATCTTGCTGGTTGACCACTTCATCAAGCGGTTGCCGACGTTGGGCTGTGCCGTTGCGATCTCTCGCGACAGCTGCTTGAAGTGACGATTAGACAAAGGAGCCTGAGCTCCACCCAGGAGGCAAGCGGCGAAGCCTCGCAGCTCTTGATAGCCCCCCTGGTTCTCTTCCCGATGATCATTCGCTGGTGGAGGCAGCGGCAGTGGCTCGGGATCTGCACGAGACAGACCATTGCGGCGGCGACCCTCGTCCCGGTCGTCGTCGCGGCGATCGCCCCGGGATCCACCCTTGCCGTGGCTACGGCTACTCCCACGGCGCTTGGTGACGCCATTTTCTTCATGAAACTTTCGGACAATCCAACAATCGTCGGTATTGTGGGTGTCCTTTTTGTGGAGGATGCAGTAGCAGCGACGTCGACCTTTATCGTGCTCGGAGCGGTCCCCGCGGCGCTGCTTATGCTCAGGCTCTGCCGCGAGGACAGCGGCCTCCTTGCACTTGGGGTCCTTGGACTTCGGCTTTGGGGGAAGCGCCTCCGGCAGGTTGTGCACGAAGAGCCTCCCCTCCTCAGCCTTGGCGCACCGGTCGGCGATCTCGAAGAGTCTGACGATGGAAGTCAGCTCATCATTCACAGACAGCTTCTCCCTCATCTTGATGTCGGAGACGCCCGTGGAGAACGCGAAGATGACCTCCTGATACGTCTCCAATGTATCTATAATTTTTGATGCTCCATGCTTGTTTTTACACCATTTGCCTACTGTTTCGTTACACTTAGTGGCACTTTTATGCATTTTCCGGAACTAACCTATTAACGAGTTGCCACAGTGCCAGTTCCCTGTTTTCTGCTGTTTTTGTGTTTCAGAAGTGATACACAGGAAATATTCTCGGAATTGGACGAAACAAGTTCCTGAAGTCTTATTTTACCCGGAAGCTTCCAGAGATCCGAAGGAGAGAAGGAGAGGAGCCACCAGGGCCCCACACACAGGGCTGGCGCGGCCAGGGCCTGGGCCACACCACCCTGGCGTGAGGGCGCCTGGTCCCTCCTCTGACATCGCCCCTTCGCCTATAAAGACCCCCCGACGGAAAAAACCTAAGAACCCGATCACTTTTCTAGAACACATCGCGATCCGCCGCCGCCGTCGACCCGAAGATCGGGAGGGTCCAGAAGCTCTTCCCGGCACCCTGCCGGAGAGGGGAATCGCCACCGGAGGTCTTCTTCATTGCTATGCTTGCCTCCGGAGCGATGAGTGAGTAGTCTACCTTGGACTATGGGTCCATAGCAGTAGCTAGATGGTTGTCTTCTCCACCATGTGCTTCATGTTTAGATCTCATGAATTGCCGTACATGATTGAGATCGCCGTTATGTAATTCTACATGTTTGGTTTGTTGGGATCCGATGAATATTGGTGTTTATGATTGAGTTGCTGTACTGAATATTATCTTTTGTTATCTCTATGATGTTTATGATCTTGCATGCTCTCCGTTGTTAGTAGCTATCTTGGCCGAGTAGTTGCTAGTGACTCCAAGAGGGGGTATTTATGCTCGATAGTGGGTTCATGCCTCTATTTAACCTGGGGGAGTGACAGAAACCTCTAAGGTTGTAGATGTACTGTTGCTACTAGGGAGAAAACAACATTCATATGCTCAAGGGCATATGCTTTGTTTACATTACACACTTTGCTTAATGCAATTATCTGTTGTTCGCAACTTAATACTTGTGGAGTTCTTAGATTGATTCGCCACAAGTGGATTATTAGTCATAGATGCAGTTGGATGGCGGTCTATGTATTTTGTTGTAATGCCCAGAGTAAATCTCATAGTGATCTTCTTGACATATCACATTTATCTTTATTCTATCAATTGCCCAACTGTAATTTGTTTACCCAGCATGTGTTATTTATCTTATGGAGAGACACCACTAGTGAACTGTGGACCCCGGTCCTATTTCCATCATATTGCTATCACCTGTTTACTTTACTCGCACTGTTTACTTTACTCGCATACTTTTATTGTTTTCCACTCGATACACTCATAACCTTTGTTTCAAGCAAACCGGTGAGATTGACAACCTCATCGTAAGTTGGGAGCAAGGTACTTGGTTGTGTGTGTGCAGGTTCCGCGTTGCAGCTAGCAAGCAAAGCTTGGACGAGGTGCCATATATAAATTGTCCAAAGCTGTCGCAAACTAGCGAGCATCACCTTCAGTCATTTGTCTCTCCTCTCCAAGAATGATAAACCTTGGTTTCTTAACTGAGGGAAAACCAGCTGCTATACTCATCACACCTTCCTCTTGGGGTTCCCAACGGGCTGGTCATTCACCACGCATCAAGCTGTTTTTCTGGCGCCGCTGCCGGGGAGGAAGTAGAAGACTTCTGCGAGGGGAGTTTTCGCACGCACATCCTTTACTTTGTTATTGTTTTGCTTTACTTTATTTATTTTACCTGCATCGTTTTTTATCAAAAACCCAAAAAAATTAGAATCCTTGGTAGTTGTTTTTACTTGTTTACTTTCGTTTTGCTGAAATGGCCAATCCTGAAAACACCAAGTTGTGTGACTTTACTAGCACAAATAATAGTGATTTTATCTGCACTCCTATTGCACCACCTGCTCCTGCTGCAAACTTTTATGAGATTAAGCCTGCTTTGTTGAACCTTGTTATGAAAGAGCAATTCTCTGGTGCTAGTACTGAAGATGCTGCAGCTCATCTCAACAATTTTGTTGAGCTATGTGAGATGCAGAAATATAAGGATGTTGAAAGTGATATTATTAAGCTCAAGTTGTTTCCTTTTTCTTTGAGAGGAAAAGCTAAAGATTGGTTGCTGTCTTTGACTAAGAATAGTATTGATTCATGGGCTAAGTGTAAGGATGCTTTTATTGGTAGATATTATCCTCCTGCTAAGATTATATCCTTGCGTAGCAATATTATGAAGTTTGCTCAGTTTGATAATGAAAATGTTGCTCAAGCTTGGGAAAGAATGAAATCTATGATAAAGAATTGCCCCACTCATGGACTGACTACTTGGATGATTATACAAACTTTTTATGCAGGACTGAATTTTTCTTCGAGGAACCTACTTGATTCAGCTGCTGGAGGCACTTTTATGTCCCTTACCTTGGGCGCCGCAACAAAGCTACTTGACAACATGATGGTAAATTATTCTGAATGGCACACCGAGAGAGCTCCACAAGGTAAGAAGGTAAATTCTGTTGAAACCTCTTCCTTGAGTGATAAGATTGATACAATTATGGCTATGCTTGTTAATGATAGGACTCATGTTGATCCTAATAATGTCCCTTTGGCCTCCCTGGTTGCTCAAGAAGAGCATGTTGATGTGAATTTCATTAGAAACAATAATTTTAACAACAATGCTTATAGGAACAATTTTGCTAGTAACAATTATAGGCCGTATCCTTCTACCAATGGTAATGGTTATGGTAATTCCTACAACAACACTAGGGCCGCGCCCTCCGAGCTTGAGGTAATGCTCAAGGACTTCATCGGTAAGCAAACTGCTTTTCACAAGTCTGTTGAGGAAAAGTTAAGCAAAATTGATATTCTTGCTTCTAAAGTTGATATCCTTGCTCATGATGTTGAACTTCTGAAATTAAAAGTGTTGCCTAATGATGTGAAAGAGAACAATGTTTTTGCTACTGCTAATGCTATTCAAGTTGGAATAGATGAAAATATTAGATTGTTAGCGGAATTGCATGCCAGGTGGGAAAGAGAAGATGAGATGGCTAGAGAGATGAAGGTATGTACCATTACTACCTCTAATGATGTTGCTCCTAATGCTAGCAATCCTCTTACTTTGATTGGTGTAGAGAAAATTCCCACTCCTTGTGTTAAAAAGCCTAAAACTGCCAAAACTTTTTCTCAAAAGAGTGCTGAAATTTTTTGGAGTGTAGGAGATTATAGCTCTACTTCTTTTAATGATTTTGATGTTGATGGCTGCAATATATCTGAAGTTATTTTGTTCTTGCAAAAGCTTGCTTTGACTCCCAATGCTAGTTCTTTAAATATTGCTTTTACTAAGCATATTACCAATGCTCATGAAAATTAGGGATGAAAAGTTGAAGCAAAAAGCCTCTGTTCCCAAGAAGTTAGAAGATGGTTGGGAACCCATCATTGATATGCATGTTAATGGTTTTGATTGCCATGCTTTATGTGATCTAGGTGCTAGTATTTCTATCATGCCTAGAAAAATTTATGACATGCTTGATTTACCACCGCTTGAAAAGTGTTATTTCGATGTTCCTATTGCTGATGTTGCTAAGAAGAAACCTTTGGGAAGGATTAATGATGTTCTTATTGTGGTTAACAATAACCTTGTTCCCGTTGATTTTCTTGTTATGGACGTTGAATGCCATGCTTCATGTCCTATTATTTTGGGAAGACCCTTTCTCCGAACTGTAGGTGCCATCATTGATATGAGGGAAGGCACCATCAAATATCAATTTCCACTAAAGAAAGGTATGGAACACTTCCCTAGGAAAAGAAAGAAATTACTTTTTGACTCTATTCTTAGAGCAAATTATGAGCTTGATGCTTCATCACTTGATGTTACTTGATTCGCAATTTTCTGCGCCTAGCTCAAAGACGTTAAAGAAAAGCACTCCTGGGAGATAACCCAATGTTTTTATTTTCAGTACTTTTTCTTTTATTTGAGTCTTGGAAGTCATTACTACTATAATGACCGCTCCTTATCTTGTTTATTTTGTTTTTGTGCCAAGAGAAGCCTCTAATTCGAGTGAGGTAAAGATTTGGGGATGTTGCCGTCCTGAAACTGTTTTCGGTGCTGCATCGTAAAAATTCGTATAAATTATCTGTTTATCTTTTGGACCTGCGATTTCTTGTGCATATGCCCCAGGTTATATCCAAACTTTTGTTAGTTGAACACTTTTTGATTTGAGCAACAGAAAACCCCTCAAAAATTCGACCTTTGTCAGCTGTTCAGTTTTGACAGATTTCTGCCAATATTTGTGTTTGCCACTTTATCGCTTTCTTTTGAGTTCTTTTGATCATGGAACTTTTGGGGAGGTTGCTACAGTAACATTTGCTATATATGTGGTGGTTTTGAGTTGAAACCTGAAGTAAAAAGAGGTTGATTATATGTTATGCTTGCACTAATGTTGCTAATAGATTTGTGTTTAGTTTTGTATGAAGGAAGTTTTCAAGTGTAGGGATTGGAGAATGATGAGATGAGTGGAAGAATGGAAAAAATCTCAAGCTTGGGGATGCCCATTCATCACCCCAATAAATATCCAAGAAGTACAAGCGTCAAAGCTTGGGGATGCCCCCGAGGCACCCCTTCTTCATCGGCAAAAATCAGGTCACCTTTCAAAACACTATATTTTTATTGCTTCATGCACTATGTGTTTTTCTTGGAGCGTCAGTTGTTTTAGTTTTCTTAGTTGGTTTAGTTTGTTTGTTTGCTGCAATAAATGGTTGGACCCCAACAAATTTCTTTTGGAGAAGTTGCCTTGCTTTTCATTTGCCAAGAACGCTCTAGTTTTCACTCTTATCAAAAAATCGAGTGTTCTTCTTTTTCTGCTACTGCTTTTGGTTTTCGTTTTTGCCTTGATTTGCATTCAGAACTTGTCATATCTTTTCATCAAGGTGTATTTTTGCCTCTGATATTTATTGGTTTTCATCAAAAGAGGTGTTTTTAAAAATTTCAAATGGTGTTGGAAAAGAGAAAAAGCTTTATGCAAAATAGTGGTACAAGAAGGAGCTTGTGTAGACTGCGGCTTAGGCTTTTTCATGTCATGCTTGATGTATTTTTGATAGTATGCTTAGTGGTTTTGCTGTAGCATGACTTGTCTCAAATAACTGAGATTGCTTAATGAGCCTTTGAAAAAATCATGCGTTGTTTTTATTGTTTGGAAGCATTATTTTGGTTTTCTCCTTGATGCTTTATTTGGGTTGACTTGGCGCATGCTCACACATCTTAGACTCTTACAAAGTCGCCAATAGCCTTCATGATCATTTAGTTTTTGACTTTTGATGCCATCTTATGCTTCTTTTAATGTCGCTTTGTCGCTTTCCATGATTATGGCCATTATTGCTCTCTTAGTTGGTTGCTCCCAGTCTTTTGCTAGCCCTCGCCTTGTACTGAGTATGAGCTCTACTCGTGCATCCAACTCCTAAAAGCCAAAGTTTTCCAAAGTGTCCACCATACATACCTACTAGCAATTTGCTATTCCAAGTAAATTTGACTTGCTTTTATTTTATCTTCAAATTAAACTCTTACCAGTGTTATGCGAAATTCGGTCAGTAAAGCTCTCACGAACCGGAAGGCACACTTTACTTTTCTTGTTCTTAAAAATTTGACATTGTGGTCTCTTATGTTGAGTTGTTATGCTTGCAAGTTGTAAGTTGGAGACTAGCCCAGCCATGCTGTCATGGGCAAGCTTTCAACATTGCACTTCTTATTTGAGTTGATATAGTGATCTTTTGTTTATGGATGCCCGCGGTGTGAAATGAATTGGGAATCTTGTGGGGATCATGGAGTTTGTATATGTGTTAGGGAAACGCCGGGCCGCCAATCTAAGCCATTCATAATTCATGGTGGAAATTTGCAGCATACCCATGGTGAACATTCGACGACGCATCTCACAATAAAAAACTAAACAAAAGGCAAATAAAAGAGATGTCGAGGTGTTCATTGTCTGCTTGTCCTGTCATTTTGGTGTGGGCTTGTTCCATGTCATCGGGCACGGAGGTACCCCATTGGCGGTTCTCAATGATATGCATATATTTACAATGACAAGAGCCTTGCTTGGGACTCTAAGTAAAGTAGCACGAGGTTTGGGTACTCGTATTCACGGGGCACGAGGTTTTCAACTTATGATTTGTCAAGCATATGCATCATAATTGTTCTCGCATTAACTCTAACCATTCAAGATGCTTATGATGGGGGCAATGAGAGCTCAAAGCCGGTAAGTACCATAATTTTTGAAGGTTATAAAACTTGCAATCACTACTTCCCTCTGCGAAGGGCCTTTCTTCTACTTTTATGTTGAGTCACCACCTTCTTTCTTTATGCACCATTAAGAGAGCATAGTTGTCATTCTTAGTGTAATATGCATTGTCCCAAAGTTCATTGATTGATTCATATTGTTGGTTTCACTTGTTCTTAAATTATTTGTTTCTAGTCGCCCTCTTAAACTTGAAGGTGTCCTATGCATTTATGTTTTGCTCTCTTTGAAGGACAAGCTGAAAACCATTTGTATGTTTTTCCTTATGATTTGAACACACGTTTGACTTTCATTGTTTCATTTTCATGATCTTTTGTTTGTGTTCATTTTCATGTTTACAACATGGTTGCTAAGTTTCTTATTGCCAAGATTATATCTTCATGCCCATGTTTTAAGTTCTTATGATCCCAGCTCACAAATGCTTACATACATGATCAAGATTGTGTAGGTGCATGTCACCTCAAAAATTATTCTTTGTTATCACTTACCTACTCGAGGACGAGCAGGAGTTAAGCTTGGGGATGCTTGATACGTCTCCAACGTATCTATAATTTTGATGCTCCATGCTTGTTTTTACACCATTTGCCTACTGTTTCGTTACACTTAGTAGCACTTTTATGCATTTTACGGAACTAACCTATTAACGAGTTGCCACAGTGCCAGTTCCCTGTTTTCTGCTGTTTTTGTGTTTCAGAAGTGATACACAGGAAATATTCTCGGAATTGGACGAAACAAGTTCCTGAAGTCTTATTTTACCCGGAAGTTTCCAGAGATCCGAAGGAGAGAAGGAGAGGGGCCACCAGGGCCCCACACACAGGGCTGGCGCGGGCAGGGCCTGGGCCGCGCCACCCTGGCGTGAGGGCGCCTGGTCCCTCCTCTGACATCGCCCCTTCGCCTATAAAGACCCCCCGACGGAAAAAACCTAAGAACCCGATCACTTTTCCAGAACACATCGCGATCCGCCGCCGCCATCGACCTGAAGATCGGGAGGGTCCAGAAGCTCTTCCCGGCACCCTGCCAGAGAGGGGAATCGCCACCGGAGGTCTTCTTCATCGCTATGCTTGCCTTCGGAGCGATGAGTGAGTAGTCTACCTTGGACTATGGGTCCATAGCAGTAGCTAGATGGTTGTCTTCTCCACCATGTGCTTCATGTTTAGATCTCATGAGCTGCCCTACATGATTGAGATCACCGTTATGTAATTCTACATGTTTGGTTTGTTGGGATCCGATGAATATTGGTGTTTATGATTGAGTTGCTGTACTGAATATTATCTTTTGTTATCTCTATGATGTTTATGATCTTGCATGCTCTCCGTTGTTAGTAGCTATCTTGGCCGAGTAGTTGCTAGTGACTCCAAGAGGGGGTATTTATGCTCGATAGTGGGTTCATGCCTCTATTTAACCTGGGGGAGTGACAAAAACCTCTAAGGTTGTAGATGTGCTGTTGCTACTAGGGAGAAAACAACATTCATATGCTCAAGGGCATATGCTTTGTTTACATTACACACTTTGCTTAATGCAATTATCTGTTGTTCGCAACTTAATACTTGTGGAGTTCTCGGATTGATTCGCCACAAGTGGATTATTAGTCATAGATGCAGTTGGATGGCGGTCTATGTATTTTGTTGTAATGCCCAGAGTAAATCTCATAGTGTACTTCTTGACATATCACGTTTATCTTTATTCTATCAATTGCCCAACTGTAATTTGTTTACCCAGCATGTGTTATTTATCTTATGGAGAGACACCACTAGTGAACTGTGGACCCCGGTCCTATTTCAATCATATTGCTATCACCTGTTTACTTTACTCGCACTGTTTACTTTACTCGCATACTTTTATTGTTTTCCACTCGATACACTCATAACCTTTGTTTCAAGCAAACCGATGAGATTGACAACCTCATCGTAAGTTGGGAGCAAGGTACTTGGTTGTGTGTGTGCAGGTTCCGCGTTGCAGCTAGCAAGCAAAGCTTGGATGAGGCGCCATATATAAATTGTCCGAAGCTGTCGCAAACTAGCAAGCATCACCTTCAGTCGTTTGTCTCTCCTCTCCAAGAATGATAAACATTGGTTTCTTAACTGAGGGAAAACCAGCTGCTATACTCATCACACCTTCCTCTTGGGGTTCCCAACGGGCTGGTCATTCACCACGCATCACCTTCTCATTGGAGATCCTGGGAATCTTGTTCCTCATCTGGCTGAAGCGCTGGATGTATTGACGAAGCGTCTCGCCCTTGTACTGACGCACTGCCTTAAGATCATTCTTGGTGGCGGGGCGCTCGTATGTGGGCATGAAGTTAGCGACAAACTGACGACACAAGTCCTTCCATGAAGTCACGGATTTGTGAGGAAGATTCATGAGCCATGTTCGCGGAGCGTCTTTGAGGGCCATGGGAAACCAATTGGCCATCGCACGCTGATCTCCACGCGCGGCCTGGACGGCGACGACGTAGAGCTAGAGGAATTCGAC
Organism: Dactylis glomerata; assembly: GCA_007115705.1. Taxonomy (NCBI): domain Eukaryota; kingdom Viridiplantae; phylum Streptophyta; class Magnoliopsida; order Poales; family Poaceae; genus Dactylis; species Dactylis glomerata. The sequence goes on along the minus strand of QXEO01000041.1, from coordinate 996,282 downwards.
GGGGTTGGTGGTCCCGTCGTAATGCGCGCCGATGTCCGGCTTGAACTTGTCAGGCCAGACCACATAGCGTTGCTCGCGAGTGAGAGCAAGGCACCCGGGGTTGTAGATAGGGTCCCCGGGGGTCTTGACGTTCTTGCCAGCTTTGCCGATGTCGTCAATGGCGCAGTCATGATTTTCGCGGCGGCGCTCAAGGGAGACGCATGCGTCTTCCGGAGCGCATTGGATGATTTGGCAGCTGGGCTCCCCGCGCGGCGAAGATGCGACACGGGAAGCCACCTTCTAGGCCTTGGCGGCCTTCCCATCTCCGGCGCCCGGGGCGCGGCGCCCCGCCACCGGATCTGGTTCTCCCGCGCCCTGGGCTCCTCCCTGGGCCGGGTCTTCGTTGGCGATGGCGATGAGCTCGGCGATTCGAGCGCGCCACCCCTCACGCCCGTCATCAGCGGGCTGATAGCGCAGCAGCTCCTGCGCCATGGCGAGAGCCTGCGCAGGGGACAGCTGACTCCCAGAACAAGCGCGAGAAGTGGTGGTGGAGGTGAAGGAGAGCGAAGGCTCTGTACGCCCGAACGGGAGGTAGGAGGACTCCAGATATTCCTCCTCTTCCTCCCCGGCCGAGGCATCCCGATGACGGAAGATGGGCTCGGTCTGCCCCCGAACGGTATTGCGGCGGTGAAGATGCTCGATTCTTGCATTGGCGTTGGCCATGCCAAAGCAGATCTAGAAGAAAACACACCACAGCCCCCTACCTGGCGCGCCAAATGTCGATGGATTTCGTGTCGCAAGAACATGAGGTACCACACGATGGACCCAAAGATTCGAACGCAGGGGGCTGAACGTGGGAGATCTTGGATCGCAACGAAACACGGTGACGGAAGCCTCGAGTCGTCGAACGCACAACGCACTGCAGAGAGAGACGCCGAGCTTTACCCAGGTTCAGGGCCCTCGTGGTGAGATAAAACCCCTACTTCCTGCCTTCTTGTATTACGACGCGATACCTCGCGAGGAGTACAAGGCCTTGGTTACAGAGCTCTAACTGGCCAGAGGTAGAAGAACCAACTTAGCCTAGCTAGGAGCCCGAAGATGAGGATTCGATCCCCTCTAAGGGGTAGCCTCCCCTCCTTTTATAGCGCCCAGGTCCTCCTTCCCCTTATCATCTTGGGGAAGGGGTTGCCACACATGGCCAAGGAGGGAGGACAGCTGTAGTCTTGATTCTTCCGTGGACGTAGTCTTCGTAGAGTAGTGGCGCCAGTCCACGGGAGTAGGTGGAGGAAGCTGACATCTTCCTCTGGCGCCCTGCACCGTCCATGCTATTTTTAGGGGGGTGGCCAACAACCACTGTGCCGCTTTATGCAGGCATGTCGAAAGTTGGTCTCCTCCCTGTCGAGGGTAGCGTGGGCGGTACGCGGTCTTCTGTCCTTATCTTCTTGCTCAGCACGGAAACGTGTCGAGCTGACGTGGACGTGGTCCCTCCCCTCACGAGAAACAGCTCATGAGGAGGCCTTCTGATCCTTAGTAGTTTTAGCCGTCGTTCTCCTCATGAGGCGCCTCCTCATGAGGGTCTTCTCCGCTGGCTTCGGTCATCGTTCCACCCCTAGGCCGAAGCTGGGCCGTTGAAGGGGCCCAGGAGCAGATGGACCGGAATACCCCAGTATCCAGAACACCGACAGTGGCCGCTCCGTATGTCCTGGAACTCGGACCGCCCTGCTGCGTGCTCCCAGTCGACGCCGCCCCTGCCGCGGACAGACAACAACGTATCCACCCCGGAGCTACTCCACCATGCATACGTGCAGAGAAGAATACATATGTGGTTTCCAGATTTTTCGCCCGGAGTTACAGGAGAAACTGGTTTACTTTAAGGAAAAATAACGGGACGTGGGATTAGTTTCCAGAAATTTTGCTTGGGAATTAATGTAGTAACGGGAATTGCGTCACGATTTTCTCCGGATATAAGTGCAATGGGGCGGAAAAAGGACGGACGAAGATATCGACGTATTGACTGACGACGGAACACAAAGTTTTTTATAGATAATAGAGAAATTGATTTTTACCCAAAAAATATCATCCTTGAATCATATACCCCCAAAATTGATTGTACATTAGCAAATTATTCATTAAGGACTTGAACGCAAAAAACAATTATATCAGACCCCTTAGTTTGGCCAGCTAATTACAATAAAAAAATAGGGAAATGCTCTCCTTGGATCCGCGCGTTCGCATCCTTCGCCTTCTGCTGGCGACACGCGTCCTCTGTACATAACATAACTCTTATCCTTTCACCTTGTCGGAGCCCTCATTCGCTCGTTCCTCCCTCTCCCCTTCCTCTGCCCAGACCACCACGCCGCCTTCCACTGCCACGCTCCAGCCACGCGACGCAGGTGGCCGTCACCGCCACACCCAAGCCGCTGGATCCAGTGCACCGCGGCAAGGAGCCGGCAATAGGCCAAGGAGTTCAGGTGCGCCGCTGCCGTCTCCTCACACCGTGCTGCCTTTCGGCAGGCCACCGCAACTACACTGCGGGGACACCACAGCCGGCGAGGTCTGCAGGAGCCACGAGCTCGCCCCTCCCTCGCGCAAGGTCGTCGGGAGACCGCCGCCGGCGAGGACGAGATCTCCCCTTTTTTGCGCGGGCGCGGTCGCCGGGAGACCGCCGCCGGCGAGACGAGATCTCCCACTTTCTGTGCGGGGCGCGGTCGCTGCCTGCGAGTGCGACCACCGCGGCTGCCGAATCAAACTCGGCCACAAATCGAGCACGGACGCCACCTGCATCGACCGTCGCTGGCGGTGCTCCTCCTCGACGGTATACACCGGTGTTGCGAGGCTCCCTGTCGGTAGGTGCTGCCGATGACCGGTGGTTTTGCTACCAAGGGCCGGCGTCGTTGCTCTCTGACATCCGCCGGAGATGGTACATAGAACGATGCAGATTGTGCTACCCGCATACCTAGGAAGTCATACTCTTGCTATAACAGTTTCCAGCGTTTGCTACCTTAGGTGGCCGGTGTTGCTTTTTTTGTTGTCTGTCGTTGCTACAAACGTTTTACTGCTTTAGAATTTTTGCTACCGACGGCTGGCATCGTTACTACCCGACGACCGCCAGAGATGGTGCATAGATGTGGTGTTGCTATTTTGTTGTCCGAGTCATTGCTAGGAGCGTCTGCTACTTTAGCATATTGTTTTTGCTAGGTAATCTTTTTTTGTTTTGCTACTTTTACACAATTTATTTGCTACAACTGTTTTCCGTGGTTTAGCTCCGGCGAGAGTCTCCGACGATATATCCGATGAAGTTGATTTTTTTGCTACCCTAGCATAATCTTTTTTGCATTTTGCTTTTGCTCCGATACTACATTAGTACAAAAAATTTGCTCCAGCGAGGTCTCCAGCAAAATCACTTCGTCGGAAAAAATTGCTACGATGCTTTAATAGTATTAAAAAAATGCTCTGACGTCTCCGACGAGGTCTTCGGCGAGATTCACTTTGTTTTTGCTTCAAACCGTTTTTAATACAATGAAGCAAAAACGGGGCATTTTTTTGCTTCACGGAAGCAATTTCGAGATTTTAGTGCGAAACGTTTTTCTCTATTCATACAATTTTTTTGCTACAATGAACCGTTTTTTATTGCATTGGTACATTTATAGAAGCAAAATCAGGATTGAGGGGGGCTAGGTAGACACGTGGCGGTCTCTGGACCCGGAGGATCGGAGCCCCGGATCCTCCGAGGGATGATCAGTCCCATCCTAAAAAATATCTAGGAAAACTCTACTTTTAATGGGCTGATGCATGAGCCGGTTCGGACATGCGCATAATTCTGTTGGCCCATGTAATTTGTTCTCCTGCGCTAGGCCTTCGGCCCTACCCACCGCGTGCCATAGGCCGTCCAGCAACACGACGTGTCCCTGAAGTCTAAGAGCATCTCCCCGGCAGATCCTCTCTCAAAATTGGGACCAGGTGACGAGGGGTTAACTCGACAAATGTCCTAGATGAAGGACTTAGGATCGGGGAGATATGGCGTCGGATGAACTCGAAGGTAAAGTTAGTCGAAATAGGTATGCGTCGAAAGTAAACTTGGGTGTTTAACCTGGCTTGCTTTCAATCTGGCCTACACCGTCCCCTCCTGACCCCTTTATATAGGTGGCCAGGTCTCGAGGATCGGGTAGGGTTCGACACAGATTACAATATCGACATACGGTAGAAACTCGTATTCGACTATTATTACAATTGGGCATAGCTATACGGGCCTTAGGGGTGCTCAACTAACGGGCTCTATTAACTATACCCTTGTCAGTAGCCCCTGAGATTCTACCAGAATTGCAGATTCGGGTTGAATCTCTAATCTTTAAATCTTTGACTTGATCATTTCTTCGACTTCTTCTTATCTTCAAATCTTTGACTTGGTCTTTTGACTTATTTTCATGATATTCTTTCGCAAGGGGTTTTGATGAACAAGCCTGACAACTCTGACGGATCAAGAGGTCAGTTAACTGCTGGAACAGATACTTGTCACCTACTTCAAATTCAATCCCCTTGGACTTGAATTCGGGATACCGGTCAAACCCACTCTTTTGCCGCATTTAGGACTTACAAAGAATGAATCCCAGTGATTCTCAGGGTACCCAGTGCGTCCACCAGGATTTTCTTCGCGTCGTAGACACGGATACATACCAGCAGAGCGCATCCATGTGCGTATACCAGGCCACACAGGACGGATCCCGGGGTCTTACCTTCGTGATAAATCACGGCATTCGAGTTTCATTGCGATAACGCAACTCGAGAATCTTATGTCGCAGCCAAGTTTTTGACTGATAAAATCAAAGAATTTCGGACTTTAAATTAACTTCTTTGCTCCCGATGGGAGTAATCTCTTTATATTTTGTCGACTATGTTGTCGAAGTTTGTATGACAATCTTTTTTCATCTGCACTATTGATTGTCTCATCCTCTATCGGGTGCGCGCTCAGCGCTCCCGATGGGAGTAGTCCCCGAGGCTATGTTTGGATACTTGTAACCAAGCATAGGCTCAAAGTTCAGTTCTTCTTCCTCCTGTTAACGTCTACTATTTGCAAGCCCCCGAGTCCAAGTCGAGGTTTTCATATCATGCGACCACAGTCTCCTCTTCTTGTTTTGTCTCTTTGGTATTATCGTCTGCTGTGTGCAGAATTTAACTCCTATTGTAAAATATGTTTACGGGCCTTGCTTTAGCACGGGGGCCCGATAATACGTGCTTATAAATAAAGCACCCTCTAGCAAGGGTAAAAACCCTAATCAGATTCCTCCTCCGCCGCATCATCTTCTCCCTCCATCTAGGGTTTTCCTTTTTCCTTTGTCCACATGGCTGATGCAGATGGTTCCCGTCTGAACCTTGGCTCTCCGGTGGCGCCCCGAGGTCGAGGTCGCCCTCGTGGAAGCAAAAACAATAACAATGCAACTCCGGCCACCGCAGGATCGTCACTGGCCGTTCCAGCCAAGCGCCGTCCCGGTCGCCCACCTGGGAGCAAAAATAAGCCCAAAGTTACCGGCGCTGCCCCAGGTTCAAGCGTCCCTCCTCCTGCTGCTTCCGCTGCTCCTGCTGTTCCTCCCCGAATCTTTTCTTTCTTCTGCATTGCTATGGCACAGTGCCGCGAAATTCAGTGCCTGCCGCTGAATTTCACCAAGTTCATGGATGGGCGGGAGCTGCGATAAGCGGTTCTCCGTGAACAATCTGGCAGTGGGACTCCATACGAGGTAGAGGTTTGGTATGACGGCGATGGCGAGCAGTACTTGAGGGGTGGCTGGTCACAATTTGCAGAAGACCACGACATCCACCAAGGCTTCTTTATGGCCTTCGACTTCCACATCGGCACGTCGAAGTTCGACGTGAAGATCTATGACGGGACCCAGTGCCAGAAGAAGTACGAAGCTGAAGTCCACTTCCATTAGGATCTTCTTTTTATGTAATTTCGCTTGACAATGTCCTTGCCGTCGTGTTTATCTGTAATGAATATTCGTACTCTACTTTGATAGTTTTACTAGCACCATGAAAACAAGTTACTGTTCTGAGGTATGCTTGAGATATATCGGGTTCTTTGCGAACCAATTGGTATGAATAATATCGGGTTCTTTTGTGAACCAAGTTGTTTGAATATTATCGGGTTGTATGCACAACCTTTACAGTGAAAAAGGTCTCCATGTCGCGATAGAAATTTCGTTCGTACGACCCGAGGGTTGAAGCCCCCGAGCGGAGAAGTAGACATACTTGTACAATTTTGTCGAGTTTAACCCAAAGAACCCGACTTATGGCCTCATATTCTGGGTTCAGAAGGTTAACTCGAATTTAATGATACCACTAGATTTAGTCTACACGTAAAAACGTCGTAGCTGCTCCGCATTCCATGGATTACTCTCGTCTTTTCCTGTCTTCTTGTCTTGTAGTCGATATGCTCCTCCTGGAATTACTTCTGTGACGATGTAGGGTCCCACCCAAGGGGACTCCAATTTGCCATGGCTGTCTTGCCTAAGTCGCAAAACTAGGTCTCCCACCACGAATGATCGTGGACGAACTCGACTACTGTGGTAGTTTCGTAGACTCTGTTGATACTGCATGGCTCTTTCTAATGCCTTATCCCTTGCTTCATCCAGTGCATCGACATCGTTCTGCAGTGCTTCTGTCGATATTGTCTCGTCGTATGCCGTCACTCTTGGGGCCTCGTGTGTAACTTCGACTGGAAGCACGGCTTCTGCGCCATGGACCAGGAAGAAAGGAGTTTCTTGAGTTGCTGCGTTAGGCGTAGTTCTTAGGCTCCAAAGAACGGAGGGCAATTCTTCTACCCAAGCGCTCTTGGCTTTCTCGAGAGGTGCTAAGAGCCTCTTTTTTATCCCACTACATATCAGGCCGTTGGCTTTTTCGACTTGCCCATTTGTCTTCGGGTGCGCCACAGATGCGAATTTGAGCTTGATCCCTAGTCCTTCGCAATAACTCTTGAATTCCTTTGAAGTGAAGTTTGTCCCGTTGTCTGTGATGATGCTATATGGTACACCAAAACGGAATACTATCGACTTGATGAAGCTGATTGCTGCTGTCGAATCCTGAGTTGTTACCGAGGCCGCTTCCACCCACTTGGTAAATTTATCGACTGCCACTAGCATGTAAACATGCCCTCCTGGCCAAGATTTGTGCAACTTTCCCACCATATCGAGGCCCCATTGCGCAAAGGGCCAGGACAATGGTATTGTTTGTAGCTCTGCTGCTGGTGCATGTGGTCTAGATGCAAATCTTTGACACGCTTCACACTTTCGAACTATATCTTTTGCGTCTTCGATGGCTGTTAGCCAATAAAATCCTGCTCGGAAAGCCTTTGCAGCTATTGCTCTGCTGCTAGCATGATGGCCGCACACTCCACCGTGTATGTCTTGTAGTATTGTTTGTCCTTCCTGGGGTGTTACACAACGCTGCAAAACGCCGGTAATACTCTTCTTGTATAATTTCCCCTGCAACACGACAAACGCCTTCGATCTTCGAGTTATCCTCTTGGCCTCCACTGCATCTTCTGGTAATTGTTTATTTATCATGTATGCAAGATATGGCTGCATCCATGTTTCTTCTATCATCATGACCTCCTCTGGCTCCGACGGAGCCCCCGAGTCTGCTGCAGTAGTCGAGCTTTTCCCACTTTTTATTGATCTTTCTACTATTTCTTCCCAAAATACTCCGGACGGCACGGGTAAACACTGTGACCCGATATTTGCTAAATTGTCGGCTTCTTCATTACTATTCCTGCTTATGTGCGAGACTTCGCATCCATCGAATGTTCCTTCGAGATAATGATATAAATTCTTGTAGGCCATCATGTTATCATTGATTGTGTCATATCTGTTCATAACTTGTTGGACAACAAGGTTGGAATCTCCAAATATTTTTAGGCGAGTTGCTCCACATGCTTTAGCTATCTTCATTCCGTGCAACAAAGCCTCGTACTCTGCTTCATTATTCGAAGCCTGTGGAAAGCTCATCCTTAAGACATACTTCAATTTGTCGCCATGAGGCGATATCAAAACTACTCCTGCGCCTGCGCCTTGGACTCTCTTAGAACCGTCGAAGTACATTGTCCAAACACTGGATAAGTCTGGTGGTCCCGTGCTTTGCAGCTCCAGCCACTCTGCCGTAAAGTCTGGCAAGACTTGCGACTTGATCGCCTTCCTTTTTTCGTACGTGATGTCCATGGGAGACAACTCGATTCCCCACAAAGAGACACGTCCTATTGCTGAAGGATTGTTTAATATACTCGACAGTGGCGCCTCATTGACCACTATAATCGGGTGCACCGCAAAGTACTGTCGCAGTTTACGTGCGGTTGTGAAAACACTGTATGCCAACTTCTGATAGTGCGGGTACCTCTGTTTTGTTGGAGATAACACTTCACTGATGAAATATACCGGCCTCTGGACGCCATGGGCTTTTTCCTTCTTCGCTTCTTTCGACTACCAATACTGTACTCACCACCTGATGAGTTGCGGCGATGTACAATAGTAGTGGTTCTTTTTCTTTTGGTGCGACCAGCACTGGTGGCGTGGAAAGCACTTTTTTCAACTGTGCAAACGCTGCGTCTGCCTCTTCTGTCCATTCAAATTTATCGTCTGACTTCTTCATAAGTGCATAAAAAGGAAGCGCCTTCTCCCCCAGTCGAGCAACGAAGCGACTTAGAGCCGCGACGCGACCTGCGAGTTTCTGTACGTCGTGTAGTTTTGTGGGTTTCCCCATTGTTAAGATTGCTTGAATCTTCTCTGGGTTTGCCTCTATTCCTCGTGCTGATACCAAGAACCCCAAAAGTTGTCCCGCTGATACGCCGAAGGAACACTTTGTCGGGTTGAGCTTAAGCTTGTACCTGCTCAGGTTGTCGAAGGTTTCTGCCAAGTCGCTGATTAAAGATTTCTCTTCTCTTGTGGTGATGACTACATCATCAATGTAGACTTGGATATTGCGTCCTATTTGGCTTCCGAGGCAATTTTGCATCATCCATTGATAAGTTGCTCCTGCATTTTTTAGGCCGAACGGCATTACTTGGTAGCAAAACACTCCGTATGGTGTGATGAAGGCCGTTTTTTCTTCGTCTTCTTTCTTCAATTTGATCAGATTGTAACCAGAATATGCGTCCAAAAATGAAAGCCTCGCGCATCCCGCTGTGGAATCGATTATCTGATCGATGCGGGGTAGAGGGAAAGGATCCTTTGGACAATGCTTATTGAGAGATGTGTAGTCGACACATACTCTTTGTACGTCTGTGTTCTTCTTGGGTACTATGACTGGGTTCGACACCCAACTCAAAGTTTTGATTTCTCTGATAAATCCGGCATTTTCTAGCCTGTGTAACTCTGATGCTATCGCCTTTCTTTTAGGTTCATCAAATCGTCGCAATGGCTGCTTGACTGGCTTTGCCTTGGGATCTACATTTAATGCGTGCTCGACGAGTTCCCTGGGAACCCCTGGCATGTCTGATGGACACCAGGCGAAGATTTCCCAGCGCTCACGGAAGAACTCGACGAGCGCGCTTTCCTATGCAGGATCCAAGTTCACCGCAATTGATGTCGTCTTGTTTGCATCTGTAGGGTGGACCTGGATTTTCTTCGAGTCCTGAGTTGTGTCGAAAGCCTGATCTGGCAGGGATCGTCCAACGTCGGGTAGTACATTATGATCCGTTACTCCTTTTAACCTCTCGTATTCTGCTGTCATGCCGAAGGTTTGCGCCATCCTGTTGAATTCTCTGTCGCATGTGTTGGCTACTTCAAAGCTCCCTTGTACTGTGATTGGTCCTTTGGGTCCTGGAATTTTTAACGTAAGATACGCGTAGTGTGGTACTGCCATGAATTTTGCAAATGCTGGGCGCCCCAGGATTGCATGATATTGTGACGGCCAGTCCATGACTTCGAATTCCAGCTTCTCTCTTCGGTAGTTGCCGCTACTGCCAAAGCAGACATCGAGTTCTATTCTTCCCAAAGGGTAGTTTGCGACTCCTGGTACTATTCCGTGGAAGGAGCAATCTGTTGGCTTCAGACTCGACAGCGAGATGCACATTGCCTTTAGGGTTCTAGCATATATTAAGTTTATGCCACTCCCTGCATCCATGAACACTCTTCCGATATCGTACCCTCCTATTTGCGCCTTTAAAACCATAGGCGAGTGGCCTGGCCTGGGAACTTTCTTTGGGTGGTCTGCTCTACTGAACTTAACTGGTTGGTCTGACCACCGTAGGTACTTTGTGGTAGCTGGTGGTGATGATATTGCTAGGTTTACTTGCCTGGATATGCTTCTTCGCTCCTTCTTTGACCTGGGCACCGGTTGAATCATGGCTGATATGTAAACTTTTGACTCTAGGTGCCTTGCTAGCCTTTGCATTTGATATCCTTGACTTCTGTGTTGTTCTCCTTGCCTCCCTCCTTGGCTTGAGCCCATGGCGCTTTGCAGCCTTAGGAATGTTCTACAATCTTTCATCTGATGATTTGAAACTCTTTACCCGTCGAGATATGCGTAGTGGATTCGACAAGGTCCGTATAGCATATCCTCGGCCGAAGGACCGGAGTATCTCGACTTTTCTACTCCTTTTGCTTGAAACCTGCTACTGTCATATCCTTCCTCTTCTTCTACTACGTAGCCCGTGGCTACCTGACTTCGCCTTTCTTGGTTACCCCTGCTGCGGTATCGTCTCCTCTGTCTGCTTATTCTGTCGACTTCTGGTGAACGTCCTCTTTTGTTATTGTATGCGTCTTCTCCATCAGCGAATTTGTTGACTTGTTCCATTAACTCGGCTACTATCGTAGGTCTTGTTCTTCCTATTTCTTCCACGAGATCTGAGCGACGAAGTCCGGCCGTAAAGGCGTCTATTGCTCGTTTGTCGGAGACGTCCATTGCTGAGTTTTTGATTATGCTCCAGCGTTGTATATAAGAACGTAGAGTTTCGCCTTTCCTCTGCACGCACGCCTTAACTTCCTCCAGTGATGCTGGGCGCTTATATGTTGAACGAAAATTTCGTGCGAATTGACTTTCGAGTTCCCCCCAACTTCCGATGGATTCGTTGGGTAGGGTATTCAACCAGGACCGTGCTGCGCCGGTGAGGTGTAGCTGCAAACTTTGCATTGCAGTCGCCTTTGTTCCCCCCAATATCTGTACTGCCTGCAGATAGTCTGATAACCATAGGGTAGGTTCTTGCGACCCATCATACTTATGCTGGTCGTGTGGCAGTTTGAATCCTGTGGGTACCCGCGTTTTGCGAACCCTGCGGGTAAAGCATAACATCCCCATCTTTGTATCGTCGTCTTCATAATTCTCTTCCCTCCAAGCATGACGCGATTTGTTTACTCGAGCTTGCGCTATTATATTTCTTGCGTCCTCTTTCCTCTTCTGTCACCTTTCCTCTTCTGATGACTCGCTGTACACGTTATTTGCGAAGTTGTATCTGAACTTCTCCTTTTGATTTTCCTTGCAGCTTGTCGATTTTATCTCTGGGCCTTTTTCCCTGATCTTGCTTTCCACTATTCCAAGGCTTCGTATCACGGCTCGGTGCATATCTTCTCGCGGGTCCCCAGGTTCTGGCCTTGTAGTTAGTAAATACGCTTGTGCTGCTACCAATGCTGCTTCTGGCGTTTCTTGTATGAAGTCGTCTTCCTCCTCTTCTAGCTGTGGGGTAGGGCTCCTTGAGTACCTTTCTTCTCTGCTATGCGCCGTCGCCTCTCTATTGTGCTTTGGGTCTCCGTGCCTTTCTCTGCTGTACTCTGAATCTTCGCTATGGTCTTCCCAGTACTCCTCCCTTGATATACTGTTATTGTCTTGAAAAACCATGTCTCTTTCCTCCCTTAGTTTCTTCCTGTGTTGGTATAATGCGTACTGATAGCCCATTAAAACTTCTCTTCTCGATCCTTCGGGTACTTCTGTACCATGATTGATAGCTGATTTGATCATTCTCCATTCGCCAGCCGAAACGTGGACTTTCTCTTTTTCCTTTTTATTGTGTTCTTTCATTTTGTCGACTTGCCTGTCGACCTTTTTACTTCCTTCGCTGTTGTTTTCTTCTTCTGCTTTGGTGATAATAACGCATAACTGATGTACTTTGGAGACGCCGCTGCTTCCCACGGCGAAGTCCCTTGCGTTGTTGTGCGTCTGGCACGCTCTTTCTTCTGAGTCGAAATTTTCCCGAATTTTGTCGCCTTCTGCGATTGGTGCTTTGTCAAAGCTGATCGGCGAGTTTACCTCGCTGGAAGAGTCTTCTGATGATTCCCACGTTTTCTCGGTTTCAGGCTTGTTTGCCGACGGATCTGATTTCGTCGAATCCGAGAGGCGGGATGAACCCGATGGCCCGATAATGATGCTCAAACTTCCAATGGTTAACTCCATCTCTTGATTTCCGTCGAGTTCTGGACTGCTGTTGGCTAAAAGCGAAAAAGCCGTCGAATTCATGATTCCAACGCCCCGTTCCCCACGGTCGGCGCCAATTGACGAGGGGTTAACTCGACAAATGTCCTAGATGAAGGACTTAGGATCGGGGAGATAGGGCGTCGGATGAACTCGAAGGTAAAGTTAGTCGAAATAGGTATGCGTCGAAAGTAAACTTGGGTGTTTAACCTGGCTTGCTTTCAATCTAGCCTACACCGTCCCCTCCTGGCCCCTTTATATAGGTGGCCAGGTCTCGAGGATCGGGTAGGGTCCGACACAGATTACAATATCGACATACGGTAGGAATTCGTATTCGACTATTATTACAATTGGGCCTAGCTATATGGGCCTTAGGGGTGCTCAACTAACGGGCTCTATTAACTATACCCTTGTCACCGGGCTTCCACACCAGCGCCTCTAAACCGCCGGTCTTAATTTTTTCAAATTCACATAAATGCAAAACGTGACATGTATTGCATTTGAAGTCTCAAATACAAAAGTCAATAAATTACACGCCAAATTGAAGTCTATGCATTGGTGGCGCTCTGGGCTACCAAATCACCGTAAACACACGGCTATCAAAAAAGTACTTCGGAGGCTCGTATAGTGTTCAAATGGATGACGGCACCACCTCCTCAACCCTCACCACCTCCACCTCCGGTGGCACTACCGGCGATTTCTCTACCTCCGGCTGCACAATTGCCGGCTCATGGGCACTCATCAACTCCTTGCCGATATTATCACGGATCATCATGTACCATGACCTGGTCAATGGATCCATTCCCTCCAATGGCATCGACAAGATCTTGGCTTCCTCCACCATCTTTGGAAACTCAAAGCTCTTTGCGTCATTCTTGGCCTTGATCAAACTAGCTTCGGCTTCTATTTTGGCGGCTTGGACCCTCTCCCTCTCAAGAACCAACTTCCCTCTTTGAGTTTCTTTGATCTCCTTCCACCTTGCATCGAACCTATCATATATCTCCTAAGTGTTTGCATTCATGGAATCCACAAACAAGTTGACGGACACATCAAAATCGGCACCAGAAGAGATGGCATTCCTCTCCACCTTGGCCTTCTTGGTCCCGGTTGGGAATCCCGCCGCCACCGAAATTGGCCCCTCTTCACCGGTCTTGCCATCATTGAGTGTGAGTCTAACTCGATCCCACTTCTTGCAACCCTCGATTTTTTGGAAACAATGCATCATGTTGAAGTCTTTTCCCTCATTCTCGTCCTTGTACAAGTTTAGAGCATCAAGCAACTACAAGCAAAGCACACATCATAGGACGCAACAAGCAAAGCACACATCAAATGGCCAATCAACATTATAGGAATCTACATATGAATATGCAAAGTTCATAGAGTAAAGAAACTTACTCTATCCATTGCGCTCTTCCCACTTTGGTTCCTATTGCGCATGGTCTCAAGGTTGCCATGAAACTTGTTGCATGTAGTTTTGATAACACTCCACCTATGTGAGATGGCGCCTTCATTGCGGTTCATGTGAATCTTTGCATAGTCACCAATGTGGCGGCACTCGATGAATTCATCTCGAATCCTTGCGTAGTACTTGCCAAGGGTTTGGTTGGCGCCAGTGATAGGATCAAGGCTCACCGCCTTCCACGAATCAATAGGACATTCGTCTTCCAAATATTTCCACTTGGAATGATGGGTGCCGGCCACCGGTCCCCGGGGCTTCCTGATACCTTTCAATCCGGTTTTAGGATGTAGGATAGCGGTACTTTTTGCTGGGATTCAAAGCAGAAAACAAAAAAAAATTCCTACACCCATAGCCCATGACCTATCTTTGTAGTTGAACAGTAACAGTAATAGCGACAAAATTCATACCCTTGAAGACCGAGTGCGCGGGAACGTTCCCGCACGAATATTGTCGATGAAGACAACCGAAGCCGACCTCAAGATCGTGTAGTCGTACCAGTCGAAGAATACCAGCACCGCACAAGCGGCGCGTCCGAGGGATTACACAACTGATTCTAGCATTATAGTAGATATAAAGATTGACATATGTAAAGACATAGAATTTGACATAAAAGATGCTTGGCATAGAAGCCGACATACTATCTGACTTAGTAGTTTTTATGTACGATGGTAGACATAAACTTTAACACCCAAGATATCATAGCAGCAGATGTACGTAGCACTTGGCATAGAAAAAGACGTATAGGAGAAACTGGGAAGCTAGCATGCAAGCATGTGAACTAATTTTAAACTGGAATAGTAATTCTAAGATTTGGTTGGCTAGGCAGAGCCTAGCCCTCGATTTATTATTCATACTTAGGAGAAACTAGATTTTGGACAAGTCGGCTAGCCCCCGGGTTGACATACTCAATCCCGGGGAGACAGTAATTGACAAGGGTATAGATAATAGAGCCCGTTAATTACTTGAGTACCCCTGAGGCCCGTTAAGCTAGGCCCAAGTGTAATCATAGTCAAAGTACGAGTCCATGTCGTATATCGATATTGTAATATGTATCGGACCCGACCGGTTCCTTGAGACCTGGCCACCTATATATAGGGGCCAGGAGAGGTCGGTCAGGGACAGATTGAGAGTAAGCCAAGTCGACCAACACATTTATTCTCAATACACGCCTTGTTTGACTGATCTTTACCTTCGAGTTCATCTGACGCCCTATTCCCCCGATCCTAAGTCCTTCATCCCGGACATTTGTTGAGTTAACCCTCGTCAATTGGCGCCGACCGTGGGGACCAGGGGTGTCAGAATCATGAATTCGATGGCTTTTTCGCTTTTAGCTAACAGCAGTTCAGAAGTCGATGAAAACCAGAAGATGGAGTTGACGATCAGAAGTCTGAGCTTTTGCGTCAGATTTTCGAGTTCGACTCGCCTTTCAGATCCGGTGAAACCAGATCCGTCGGCAAGCAAAACCAGGACAATCACGATGTTTGGATCATCAGTGGGCTGTTCCAGCAAGGTAAACTCGCCGGTCAGCTTCCCAGCAGCAGAAAATACAAGAAGAAAAATCGAAGAACTCGACGAAGCCATGGAAAAACCCAACATAGGGGAAACAGTGGATCAATCATACATTAGTCAAAAGGACCTCGTCACCCGAAGTGGTGGTGTCTCCAGAAACATACATCAATTATGCGTCATCATCACCGAAGCAGTAGAAGAGAACGATCACGCAGACAACACAGTAATCAACGTGCAAGTCGACAAATCAATGAGCAACAGCAAGAAGCAGAAGGAGAAAATTCACGTCTCCACCGGGGAGTGGAGAATTATCATGTCAGCTATCAATCATGGCACGAAAGTACCCGCCAATTTAAGAAGAGAAGTTCTGATGGGATATCAGTATGCCCTGCATCAACACAAAAGGAGGTTGAGGGAGGAAAGAGACAATGTTAGGAGAAGTCAAGAAAACAACAGTGTGTCAAGTGGAGAATACTGGGATGAATATAGCGAAGCATCGAAATCTAGCGGAGAAAGACACAAGGATCACAGGAGGACAATAGCATGGGCAAGGGAAGAGAACCATGCAAGGAGCATAAGCACGCATCCATCAGAAGACGAGGAGGATTTTATGCAAGAAACACCATAGGCAGCATTAGTAGCAGCACAGGCGTACCTACTAACTACACAACCAGAACCCGGAGATCCACGGGAGCACATGCATCAAGCCGCAATAAGAAGCCTCGGGTTGGTAGAAGACAGACTAAGGAAACATTCTCCGGAGAAAAATGTGACACATTACGAGGACAAGGGAAAGGAAAACTTTAAGTATCAACCCTCGCAAAGCCAAACAAGCGACTCATCAGGCGACGAAAAGCGCAGTGCACGAATGGAGGATGCAAGGAATATCATAGCACAAGCTAGAGTAAACAGCGCACGCTACACGTGGAAGGGAGAAAATTATGAGGACGATGAAAAAGAGATGGGCGCGCTATGCTTTACCCGAAGGGTTTGCAGAACGCGAGTACCCAAAGGATTTAAACTGCCACACGATCAGCAAAAGTATGATGGGTCACAGGAACCTAGACAATGGTTGTCAGACTACGTATAGGCAGTACAAATACTCAGAGGAACAAGAGCAACAACGATGCAAAGCTTGCAGCTACACCTCACCGGCGCAACACGGTCTTGGTTAAGCGCTCTACCCAACGATTCCATCAGAAGCTGGAGAGAATTAGAGAGTCAATTCACAAGAAATTTTCATTCGACATACAAATGACCAGCATCGCTAGAAGAAGTCCAGTCCTGCATATAGAGGAAGGACGAAACTCTACATTCATACATACAGCGGTGGATTATAATAAAAAACTCTGTGGAAGACGTCTCCGATGAGCGGACAGTAGATGCTTTTTCGGCTGGTCGTCGCCATTCGGATCTCGTGGAAGAATTAGGGACAACACGGCCCAGGACAGTGTCAGAACTAATGGAGGTAGCAAACAGATTCGCCGATGGAGAAGACGCTTACAACAACAAAAGAGCGCGCTCACTAGAAGTCGACAGAGCAAGCAGGCACATGCGCAGGTCTCGCTTCGAGGATAACCACACAAGGCGAAATCAGATAGCTGCAGGGTATGAAAGAAGGGACGAGGAAGGCTACGGAAGCAGGGAGTTCCAAGAAAGAAACAATCGTGAAAAAGAAAAGCCAAAGTACTCTGGCCCGTCGGCAGAAGACATGCTCCATGGACCCTGCCGTATCCACTATGCATATTTAGATGGGAAAAGAGTTTCCAATCACCAAATGAAAGACTGCAGAACATTCCTAAGGTTACAAAGCGCTATGGAGTAAATAAAGGAGCACATCGAGGAGGTACAAGCACAAGTCAAGGATATCAAGTGCAACATCTTGCAAGATAGTTAGCATCAAAAGTGTACATATCTGCAATGATCCAGCCAGTCCCAAAGTCCAAAAAAGAGCAGAAGAGCATATCAAGACAAGTAAACTTAGCAATATCATCACCACCGGCAACTACAGAATACTTGAAGTGGTCCGACCAGCCCGTCAGATTTAGCAGAGCAGACCACACAAGAAAAGTGCCTAGGCCAGGACACACGCCAATGGTTTTGAAGGCACAAATAGGGGGGTACGACATTGGGCGAGTATTCATGGATGCAGGAAGCGGCATAAACTTGATATACGCAAGGACTCTAAAGGCAATGAGCATATCGCTGGAAAACTTGAAGCCGACAGACTGCTCTTTCCATGGCATAGTACCAGGGAGCACAAATCACCCCCTCGGGAAAATCGAACTCGACGTTTGCTTCGGCGACAGTGGCAATTACCGAAGAGAGAAGTTGGAGTTCGAAGTAATGGGCTGGCCCTCGCAATACCATGCAATCCTGGGGCGACCAACATTTGCAAAATTCATGGCAGTCCCTCATTACGCGTATTTAACACTCAAAATTCTAGGACCATCACAGTGCAAGGCAGTTTCGAAGTATCCAACACCTGTGACAAAGAGTTCAATAGGATGGCGCAAACTTTCGGCATGACAGCTGAATACGCAAGACTTAAGGGCGAAACTGATCACAATGTGCTACCCAACGTCGGTCGATCCCTGCCAGATCAGGCTTTCGACGCAACACAAGACTCCAAGAAAATCCGGGTTCACCCTACGGACCCGAACAAAACCACTTCAATAGCAGTAAACTTGGACCCCGCATAGGAAAGTGCGCTCGTCGAGTTCCTCCATGAGCGCTGGGAAATCTTCGCCTGGTGTCCTTCAGACATGCCAGGGGTTCCTAGGGAACTCGTCGAGCACGCATTAAATGTGGATCCAAATGCAAAACCAGTGAAGCAACCTCTACGACGGTTCGATGAACCCAAGAGAAAAGCAATAGCATCCGAGCTACACAGGTTAGAAAGCGCAGGCTTCATCAGAGAAATCAAAGCATCAACTTGGGTATCTAACCCAGTTATCGTCCCAAAGAAAAACACGGACGTACAAAGAGTATATGTCGACTACACGTATCTCAACAAGCACTGCCCCAAGGATCCCTTTCCGTTACCTCACATTGATCAGATAATTGACTCAATGGCAGGGTGCGCGAGGCTTTCTTTCTTCGACGCATATTCTGGCTACAACCAGATCAAGTTGAAGAAAGAAGACAAAGAAAAAACAGCTTTTATTACACCATACGACGTGTTCTGCTATCAAGTAATGCCATTTGGCCTAAAAAACGCAGGGGCAACCTATCAACGGATGATGCAAAACTGCCTTGGGAGTCAAATAGGCCGCAACATCCAAGTCTACATAGACGATGTGGTCATTACCACAAGAAAGGAGGAGTCCTTAATCAGCAACTTGAAGGAAACCTTCGACAACCTCAACAGGTATAAGCTCAAGCTTAACCCAACAAAATGCTCTTTTGGCGTGTCAGCAGGGCAACTTCTGGGATTCTTGGTATCAGCAAGAGGTATCGAGGCGAACCTAGAGAAAATCCAAGCCATATTAACAATGGGGAAACCGGCAAAACTACACGACGTACAGAAGCTTGCAGGACGTGTGGTGGCATTAAGTCGATTTGTCGCACGATTAGGAGAAAAAGCTCTCCCCTTCTACGCATTCATGAAAAAATCGGATGATAAATTCGAGTGGACAGAAGAAGCAGATATAGCCTTTGCGCAGCTCAAAAAAGTGCTTTCCACACCACCGGTGTCGGTCGCACCAAGAGAAAAAGAGCCACTACTACTATATATCGCAGCTACACATCAAGTGGTAAGCACGGTACTCGTAGTCGAGCGAAGTGACGAAGGAAAAGCTCACGGAGTTCAGCGGCCGGTGTATTTCCTCAGCGAAGTCCTATCTCCAACAAAGCAGAGGTACCCACACTACCAGAAGCTTGCATATAGCGTATTCACAACAGCATGAAAGTTAAGGCAATATTTCACGGTACACCCAATCATAGTGGTTAACCAAGCCCCATGATATGTCTCAAACGTATCTATAATTTTTTATGCTCCATGCTTGTTTATACACCATTTGCTTTCTGTTTTGTTACACTTCGTGGCGTTTTTATGCATTTTCTGGAACTAACCTACTAACGAGATGCCACAGTGCTAGTTCCATGTTTTCTGCTGTTTTTGTGTTTCAGAAAAGCTACACAGGAAATATTCTCGGAATTGGACGAAACAAACGCCGAACCTCCTATTTTTCCCGAAGCATCACAAAGTCCGAAGATGAGACGGAGGGGAGCCAGAGGCTGGCCACACCTTAGGGCGGCGCGGCCTAGCCCTCGCCCGCGCCACCTAGGGGTGAGACTGCTTGGTCCACCTCCTGACGTCGCCCTTCCGCCTATATATTCCCCTCGACGGGAAAAACCTAAGGACGGATCGGTATTACTTGAAACATACTGCAAGCCGCCGCCATCATCGTCGCGAGATTGGGAGGATCCAGGAGCTCTTCCCGGCACCCTACCGGAGAGGGGAATCCCTGTCGGAGGCCTTCTCCACCACCATGGTCACCTCCGGAGTGATGTGTGAGTAGTCTACCTTGGACTATGGGTCCATAGCAGTAGCTAGATGGTCTTCTCCTCCGCCATGTGCTTCATGTTTAGATCTTGTGAGCTGCCCTACATGATCAAGATCATCTTTGTGTAATTCTACATGTTGTGTTTGTTGGGATCCGATGAGTATTGGTACTATATTAAGTTGATGTGCTGAATATTATCTTTATGTTATCTCTATGTTGTTTATGATCTTGCATGCTCTCCGTTGCTAGTAGATATCTTGGCCGAGTAGATGCTAGTGACTCCAAGAGGGAGTATTTATGCTCGATAGTTGGGTTCATGCCTCTAGTAATCTGGGGGAGTGACAGAAACCTCTAAAGTTGTAGATGTGCTGTTGCCACTAGGGAGAAAACAACATTCTTGTGTCCAAGGACATTTGCTTTGTTTACTTTATGCACTTTGCTTAATGCAATTATTCGTTGTTCGCAACTTAATACCCGATGTTTGCTCGGATGACACTCGGAGGGTGGATTATTAGTCATAGATGCAGTTGGATTACGGTCTATGTATTTTGTCGTAATGCCCAGAGTGAATCTCATAGTGATCCTCGTGACATATGTACGTTATCTTTACTCTATCAGTTGCCCAACTGTAATTTGTTTACTCAGCATGTTGTTATTTATCTTATGGAGAGACACCACTAGTGAGCTGTGGACCCCGGTCCAATTTCCTTTACATTGCTATTACCGTTTACTATTTTACTTGCTTATTTACATACACTCATACTATTACCTTTTACCACTCGATACGCTCAATCCTTTGTTTACAGTAAACCAGTGAGATTGATAACCTCATCGTAAGTTGGGGCAAAGTTCTTGGTTGTGTTGTGTGCAGGTTCCACGTTGCTGCTGGTGCAAAGCAAAGCCCTGGACGAGGCACCTTATAAATTGTCCGGAGCTATCGCGAAGCTAGCAAGGATCACCTTCTGAAGTTTGGCTTTCTCCTACTGGTTCGATAAACCTTGGTTTCACAACTGAGGGAAGTCTTGCTGATGTGCTCATCATACCATCCTCTTGGGGTTCCCAACGGGGTGTAATCTACACTCCATCAAGCAATTTTTCTGGCGCCGTTGTTGGGGAGAAAGAAGATTTCTGCAAGGGGAGTCTCTCACGCTCAATCTTTTACTTTGTTTTTGTTTTGCTTTACTTTATTTTTACTTGCATCATTTTATCAAAAATACAAAAAATTAGTTCCTTTGATAGTTTGCATTCTGTTACTTTTACCTTTAGTTCATTATGTTGTTCCCTAAGTATGCTTTGGAGGACCTCTCAGTAGGTAGTGGTTCTATCATTGGGAAAGGCAACATCGAGGAGTTCTTTAATCATGTTAGTATGCATAAAGATGTTGAGGATAGATCTTTGGCTGAGATTGCTCTTAGTTATGAAGTTGATGCTGCTTATTTAGCTCACATGTTGGAAGCTAGGTTTGTTAACCTTAATCCTTTTATGCAACAAATGTTTCTTTAGCTTCATGATATCGAAGACTCCGAAAAGAAAGACTATATTTTGGATACTTTGCATAGAGAATTTAGAGATGTGTTATTGAAGCTAGAAATTTTTTTGAGCATTTTAATATGCTTGGCTCACGTGTAGAGGTTGTTGGTACAAACAAGGAAGAAATCAAAGTACCAATACCTTGCAAACTTGTAGGATTGCATGAAGCTTTGGGAAAGAATTTTGATTGGATTTGTCCTGAAAATATTTTTGATGAAAGTAGTGAACCAAGGAGTGTTCACAAGGGATCTTCAAAAACTCATTTTGGATACAATTCAATTCATTGTTGAAAAGACTTCTGCAATTGATCTTAATGCTTCATTTGATATTACTTGATTTGCACTTTCTGCGCCTAGCTCAAAGGCGTTAAAGAAAAGCACTCTTGGGAGATAACCCAATGTTTTATTTTCTGTACTTTTTCTTTTATTTGAGTCCTGGAAGTTTTTACTACTGTAATGACCTCTCCTTATCATTTTTATTTCGTTGTTGTGCCAAGAAGAACCTCTAATTTGAGGGAGGTAAGATTTGGGGAAGTTGCTGTCCCGAAACAGATTTCGGTGCTGCACCGTAAAAATTCGTGAAAATTCTCAAAATATCTTTTTGATCTGCGCTTTCTTGTGCATATGCCCCAGGTTATTTCCAAACTTTCATTAGTTTTGCACTTTTCGATTTGACCAACAGAAGGTCCTCGAAAAAATCAACCTTTGTCAGCTGTTCTGTTTTGACAGATTTCTGCCACTATTTGTGTTTGCCTCTCGATCGCTTTCTTTTTGAGTTCTTTTGATCACGGAACTTTTGAGGAAGTTGCTACAGTAGTATATGCTTTATATGTGGTGTTTTTTAGTTGAAATCTGAACCAAAAGGGTTGATTTACTATTATGCTTATACTAACATTGCTAATAGAATTGTGTGAAGATTTGTATGAAGGAAGTTTTCAAGTGTAGAGAATGGAGAGTGATGAGATGAGATGAAGTATGGAAAAAAGCTCAAGCTTGGGGATGCCCATGTCACCCCAAGAAATATCCAAGAGGTACAAGCATCAAAGCTTGGGGATGCCCCCGAGGCACCCCTTCTTCATCGGCAAAAATTAGGTCACCTTTCAACACACTATATTTTTATTGCTTCATATTCTATGCGTTTTTCTTGGAGCATCTCTACTTTTGCTTTAAGTTTTCCTTTATTTTGTTTGCTACAATAAATGGTTGGACCCCAACAAATTTCTTTTGGAGAAGACATACTTCGTTTTTCATTTGCCAAGAACACTCTATTTTCACTCTTATCGTTCAACGAGTGTTCTCTTTTTCTAGAACTGCGTTTAGCTTTCGTTTTTCACCTTGATTTTTGTTCAGATATTGTTATATATTTGCATCAAGGTGTATTTGGACCTCTAGCCTATGTTGGTTTTCATCAAAAGAGTTATCTCAAAAAGGTTTGAATGGTGTTGGAAAAGAGAAAGAAGTTTCATGCAAAAAGTGGTACAAAAAGGAGCTTGTTTAGACTGCGGCTTAGACTTTTGCATGCCATGCTTGATGTTGTTTTGATATTATGCTTAGTAGTTTTTGCTGTAGCATGACTTGTCTCAAATGACTGAGATTGCTTAATGAGCCTTTGAAAAAATCATGCATTGTTTTTATTATATGGAAGCATTTATTTGGTTTTCTCCTTGATGCTTTATTTGGGTTGACTTGGCGCATGCTTACAACATATTTGACTCTAACAAGTCGCCATAAGCCTCTATGATCATTTGGTTTTTGACTTGTGATGCCACTTTATGCTTCTTTTAATGATGTTTTGTCGCTATGCATGATTATTGTCATTATTGCTCTCTTAGTTGGTCGCTCCCAGTCTTTTGATAGCCTTCATTTTTGTACTGAGTATGAGCTCTACTCGTGCATCCAACTCCCAAAAACCAAGTACATTTGACTTGCTTTTATCTATCCTTCAAATTAAACTCTTTTTGGTGTTATGTGAAAATTAGTCAGTAAAGCTCTCACGAACCTGACAACACACTTTACTTTTCTTGTTTTTAAAATTTTGACATTGTGGCTCTCTTATGTTGATGTTATGCTTGCAAGTTTTAAGTTGGAAATTAGCCAAACCATGCCATCATGGGGCAAGCTTTCAACATTGCACTTTCTCTCATTTGAGTTGATATCGTGATCTTTTGTTTATGGATACTCGCGATGTGAAATAAGTTGGGATCTTGCGAGATCATGAAGTTTGTATATGTCTTAGAGAAATGCCTGGGCCACAAATCTAAGCCATGCATCATGCATGGTGGAAATTTACAGCATGCCCATAGTGGACATTCGACGACGCATCTCACAATAAAAAGCTATACCAATGGTAAATAAAAGAGATGCCGAGGTGTTCATTGTCTGTTTGTCTTGTCATTTTGATGTGGGCTTGTTTCATGTCATCGGGCAGGAGGTACCCCATTGGCGGTTCTCGATGATACATGTATGCTTACAATGACAAGAGCTTGCTTGGGACCTAAGTCGAGTAGCATGAGGTTTGGGTATTCGTACTTCACGGGACACGAGGTTTTCAACTTATGATTTGTTAAGCATATGCTTCGTAATTGTACTCGCATTAACTTTAACCATTCAAGATGCCTATGATGGGGGCAATGAGAGCTCAAAGCTAGTAAGTACCATAATTTTTGAAGGTTTATAAAACTTGCAATCCCTGCTTCCCTCTGCGAAGGGCCTTTCTTTTACTTTTATGTTGAGTCTCCACCTTCTACCTTTATGCACCGTCTAAGAGAGCATAGTTGCCATTCTGAGTTTAATGTTCATAGTTCCAAAGTTTATCATTGATTGATTCATGATTATGGTTTTGCTTGTTCTTAAATTATTTGTATCTAGTCGCCCTCTTAAACTTGAAGGTGTCCTATGCATTTATGTTTTGCTATTCCATAAACAAGCTGAAAACCACTTGATATGTTTTTCCATATGATTTGAACACACGTTTGACTTTCATTGTTTCATTATTCATGATCTTTCGTTTCTGTTTCTTTTTATGATATAACATGGTTGCTGAGTTTTATTGTCAAGATTATGTCTCTTATGCCCATGTTTTAAGTTCTTTGATCCCATCACTCAATGCTTTACATCGTTGATCAAGATTGTGATGGTGCATGTCACCTCAAAAATTATTCTTTTGTTATCACTTACCTATTCGAGGACGAGCAGGAGTTAAGCTTGGGGATGCTTGATACGTCACAAACGTATCTATAATTTTTATGCTCCATGCTTGTTTATACACCATTTGCTTTGTGTTTTGTTACATTTCGTGGCATTTTAATGCATTTTCCGAAACTAACCTACTAACGAGATGCCACAGTGCTAGTTCCCTGTTTTCTGCTGTTTTTGTGTTTCAGAAAAGCTACATAGGAAATATTCTCGGAATTGGACGAAACAAAAGCCGAACCTCCTATTTTTCCTGAAGCGTCGCGAAGTCTGAAGATGAGACGAAGGGGGGCCAGAGGCTGGCCACACCCTAGGGCGGCGCAGCCGCCCTGGCCCGTGCCACCTAGGGGTGAGACCGCCTGGTCCACGTCCTGATGCCGCCCTTCTGCCTATATATTCCCCTCGACGGGAAAAACCTAAGGACGGATCAGTTTTCCTCGAAACATACTACAAGCCGCCGCCATCATCGTCGCGAGATCGGGAGGATCCTGGAGCTATTCCCGACACCCTGCTGGAGGCCTTCTCCACCACCATGGTCGCCTCCGGAGTGATGTGTGAGTAGTCTACCTTGGACTATGAGTCCATAGCAGTAGCTAGATGGTCATCTCCTCCACCATGTGCTTCATGTTTAGATCTTGTGAGCTGCCCTACATGATCAAGATCATCTTTGTGTAATTCTACATGTTGTGTTTGTTGGGATCCGATGAGTATTGGTACTATGTTAAGTTGATGTGCTGAATATTATATTTATGTTATCTCTATGTTGTTTATGATCTTGCATGCTCTCCGTTGCTAGTAGATATCTTGGCCGAGTAGATGCTAGTGACTCCAAGAGGGAGTATTTATGCTTGATAGTTGGGTTCATGCCTCTAGTAATCTGGGGGAGTGACAGAAACCTCTAAGGTTGTAGATGTGCTGTTGCCACTCGGGAGAAAACAACATTTTTGTGTCCAAGGACATTTGCTTTGTTTACTTTATGCACTTTGCTTAATGCAATTATCCGTTGTTCACAACTTAATACCCGATGTTTGCTCGGACGACATTCGGAGGGTGGATTATTAGTCATAGATGCAGTAGGATTATGGTCTATGTATTTTGTCGTAATGCCCAGAGTGAATCTCATAGTGATCCTCGTGACATATGTACGTTATCTTTACTCAATCAATTGCCCAACTGTAATTTGTTTACCCAGCATGTTGTTATTTATCTTATGGAGAGACACCACTAGTGAGCTGTGGACCCTGGTCCAATTTCCTTTACATTGCTATTACCATTTACTATTTTACTTGCTTATTTACATACACGCATACTATTACCTTTTACCACTCGATACGCTCAATCCTTTGTTTACAGCAAACCGGTGAGATTGACAACCTCATCGTAAGTTGGGGCAAAGTTCTTGGTTGTGTTGTGTGCGGGTTCCATGTTGCTGCTGGTGCAAAGCAAAGCCCTGGACGAGGCGCCTTATAAATTGTCCGGAGCTGTCGCGAAGCTAGCAAGCATCACCTTCTGAAGTTTGGCTTTCTCCTACTGGTTCGATAAACCTTGGTTTCACAACTGAGGGAAGACTTGCTGCTGTGCTCATCATACCTTCCTCTTGGGGTTCCCAACAGGGTGTAATCTACATGCCATCACCCCACTATCGAATATATTGAACAACCCTGCAGCAACAGGATGTGTCTCCTTATGGGGAATCAAACTATCGCCCCTGGAATATTATCTTTTTGTTACATTTCGTGGCATTTTTATGCATTTTCCGAAAATAACCTACTCACGAGATGCCACAGTGCCAGTTCCCTATTTTTTGCTGTTTTTGTGTTTCAGAAAAGCTACATAGGAAATATTCTCGGAATTGGACGAAACAAAAGCCGAACCTCCTATTTTTCCTGAAGCGTCGCGAAGTCTGAAGATGAGACGAAGGGGGGCCAGAGGCTGGCCACACCCTAGGGCGGCGCAGCCGCCCTGGCCCGTGCCACCTAGGGGTGAGACCGCCTGGTCCACGTCCTGATGCCGCCCTTCTGCCTATATATTCCCCTCGACGGGAAAAACCTAAGGACAGATCAGTTTTCCTCGAAACATACTACAAGCCGCCGCCATCATCGTCGCGAGATCGGGAGGATCCAGGAGCTCTTCCCGGCACCCTGCTGGAGGCCTTCTCCACCACCATGGTCGCCTCCGGAGTGATGTGTGAGTAGTCTACCTTGGACTACGAGTCCATAGCAGTAGCTAGATGGTCATCTCCTCCACCATGTGCTTCATGTTTAGATCTTGTGAGCTGCCCTACATGATCAAGATCATCTTTGTGTAATTCTACATGTTATGTTTGTTGGGATCCGATGAGTATTGGTACTATGTTAAGTTGATGTGCTGAATATTATCTTTATGTTATCTCTATGTTGTTTATGATCTTGCATGCTCTCCGTTGCTAGTAGATATCTTGGCCGAGTAGATGCTAGTGACTCCAAGAGGGAGTATTTATGCTTGATAGTTGGGTTCATGCCTCTAGTAATCTGGGGGAGTGACAGAAACCTCTAAGGTTGTAGATGTGCTGTTGCCACTCGGGAGAAAACAACATTCTTGTGTCCAAGGACATTTGCTTTGTTTACTTTATGCACTTTGCTTAATGCAATTATCCGTTGTTCACAACTTAATACCCGATGTTTGCTCGGACGACATTCGGAGGGTGGATTATTAGTCATAGATGCAGTTGGATTATGGTCTATGTATTTTGTCGTAATGCCCAGAGTGAATCTCATAGTGATCCTCGTGACATATGTACGTTATCTTTACTCAATCAATTGCCCAACTGTAATTTGTTTACCCAGCATGTTGTTATTTATCTTATGGAGAGACACCACTAGTGAGCTGTGGACCCTGGTCCAATTTCCTTTACATTTCTATTACCGTTTACTATTTTACTTGCTTATTTACATACACGCATACTATTACCTTTTACCACTCGATACGCTCAATCCTTTGTTTACAGCAAACCGGTGAGATTGACAACCTCATCGTAAGTTGGGGCAAAGTTCTTGGTTGTGTTGTGTGCAGGTTCCATGTTGCTGCTGGTGCAAAGCAAAGCCCTGGACGAGGCGCCTTATAAATTGTCCGGAGCTGTCGTGAAGCTAGCAAGCATCACCTTCTGAAGTTTGGCTTTCTCCTACTGGTTCGATAAACCTTGGTTTCACAACTGAGGGAAGACTTGCTGCAGTGCTCATCATACCTTCCTCTTGGGGTTCCCAACAGGGTGTAATCTACATGCCATCACCCCACTATCGAATATATTGAACAACCCTGCAGCAACAGGATGTGTCTCCTTATGGGGAATCAAACTATCGCCCCTGGTCATCACGTACGAGAAGCAGATAGCAATCAAATCTCAAGTACTACCAGATTTCACAGCAGAATGGCTCGAACTGCAAAACACAGGACCACCTGACTTATCGAGTGTGTGGACAATGTATTTCGACGGATCAAAAAGGATCCAAGGCGCAGGGGCAGGAGTAGTCTTAATATCACCATAAGGCGACAAACTAAAATATGTGTTAAGGATGAGTTTTCCACATGCTTCCAACAATGAAGCCGAATACGAGGCTTTGCTCCATGGAATGAAAATGGCCAACGCATACGAAGCAACCTGACTAAAAATATTTGGGGACTCGAATCTAGTCGTCCAGCAAGTGATGAATCGGTGCGATGCCATCAGCGACAACATGACGGCATATAGAAACTTATACTACTATCTAGAAGGAACCTTCGACGGATGCAAAGTATCACACATTAGCTGGGCCAGCAATGAGGAAGGCGACAATCTAGCAAATATCGGGTCCCAATGCCTGCCTATACCACCAGGAGTCTTTTGGGAGGAAATCATAGAAAGATCAATAAAAAATAGCAAAAATTCAACTCCAGGAGAATCAATCCAGCACCCGACGACGGGCTCGGGGGCTAACAAGTCTGGTACTGGGAGCACAGCAGAACCAGAGGAAGTTATGATGATCGAAGAAACCTGGATGCAGCCATATTTGGCATATATGGTAAACAAGACACTACCAAAAGACACAGTCGAAGCAAGAAGGATAATACAACGATCCAAGGCTTTTGTCGTAGTACAGGGGAAGTTGTACAAGAAAAGCATAACCGGCGTCTTGCAGCGATGCGTCACCCCTCAAGAAGGACAAGAGAAAGACATCCATGCAGGAGTGTGCGGGCATCATGCCAGCAGCAGAGCTATTGCAGCCAAAGCTTTTTGCGCAGGATTCTACTGGTTAACGGCCGTTGAAGATGCAAAAGACATAGTTCGAAGGTGTGAGGCTTGTCAACGATTCACATCTTGACCACACGCACCTGCAGCAGAGCTATAGCCAATACCACTATCCTAGCCCTTTGCACAATGGGGTCTGGACATGGTAGGAAAACTGCACAAATCTTGGCCAGGAGGACACGTCTACATGTTGGTAGCAGTGGACAAATTTACCAAGTGGGTAGAAGCAGCCCCGGTAACAACTCAAGACTCCACAGCAGCAATTAACTTCATAAAGTCCATAGTATTCCACTTTGAAGTACCGCATAGCATCATCACAGACAATGTGACAAATTTCACATCAAAGGAATTCAAAAACTACTGCGAGAGTATGGGAATCAAACTAAAGTTCGCATCTGTGGCGCATCCAAAAACAAATGGACAAGTCGAGAAAGCCAATGGCTTAATATGCAATGGAATAAAAAAGAGGCCACTAGCACCCTTGGAGATAGCTAAACACGCCTGGATAGATGAGCTGCCCTCCGTACTTTAGAGTCTGAGAACTACGCCCAATGCGGCTACCCAAGAAACACCTTTCTTCCTGGTCCATGGCGCAGAAGTCGTGCTTCCAGTCGAAATCACTCATGAAGCTCCAAGAATTGCAGCTTACGATGAAACGACTTCCACAAAAGTGCTCTAAGACGACGTCGACGCACTCGATGAAGCAAGAGATGTAGCACTAGCCAGAGCTATGTAGTACCAGCAAAGTCTACGAAACTACCACAGTAGTTGAGTTCGTCCCCGATCTTTTGTGGTAGGAGACTTAGTCTTACGACTCAAACAGGACGGCCACGGCAAATTAGAATCCCCATGGGTGGGACATTACATCGTTACATAAGTCATCCCAGGAGGAGCTTATCGACTACAAGACAATAAGACAGGAAAAGATGAGAGCAACCCGTGGAATGCAGAACAGCCACTACAATAGGACAGAGCTTTCATAACAGAATGATGTAACACATACTAAAATATGCTACAAGCTAAATTAGAGTAACACATCATTTGTGTTCTACTGACTGGCAGTAACACAAATTGTATATGGTCCAAAATTGTGTTACAGATATACCAATTCAGTAACATATAACTGTGTGTTCGAAGCAATGTGTTACAAGTATATTGACAGAGTAACATATAAATATGTGTTCGTAGAAATGTGTTACATATTTTAGTACAAGTAATACATAATCATGTGTGCTTGTCCATAGTGTTACAAGCTCTATTAGAGCGGGAAATAGAGAATCAATAATTTGTATGTCTATATCACCATTATCATACACATAGTGTCCTAACATGAATTTTTTAATAAAAATACTAAATCGATTATTTTGGCAAATATGATACAAAATAGTATATAGTTCTGTTTGTGCAAATACCAAAGAATTTCGAAATAATTTTGATAAATACACGTTAACTAAACTTAGCATGACAACAGTCGCACAAACACACCAGTACAACACAACAATCAGCCATGGGCTGGCGGAATTAGGCCTCACGCAAAAGAGTCATGGCCCAGAGCATTCAAAAAATATTATGTGTCCAGACAAGAAGACCTGAATTTGGCCCAGAGTATAAAATGGGTTAAGCCCATTCATTTTTTAATACCTAAAATCTCACAATCAAGAATCAACTACTCGCTAAACCGACTACAAAGTAGCCCATACCGTAAGTGAATGTATTATAGTAAAATGCTTACCTGTTATATACACTGGAGATTAACCATAGTCACGCAAGTCTTTTTTGTACTGCATTCCAGTAAATTTTTTGCTAGCGAACTACATGTTATAGATGGACAAGACTATTTCAGACAACAATAGGCTTCTAAAATTGGCCCAGCCATCGGCCCCCCATGGAAGGCTTACATTATGGTTATAATTCTTTAATATATAGTCTATCTATTCATGAACAAATTACGTATCTATTCCCAACGGAATTCTGTCATACATGAAGCATACTATGAAAGATCGATGCGCACATCCAAAAGTCCACTATCACCCAGAGTAGATGTAGGCTGCAAAAAATACACAGACCGACATTGCATTCCACTGCCAAGCTAAATGATTCCATTGTCAATCAGACCCATATAATCACATATGCTACCCGC
Organism: Dactylis glomerata; assembly: GCA_007115705.1. Lineage (NCBI taxonomy): Eukaryota > Viridiplantae > Streptophyta > Magnoliopsida > Poales > Poaceae > Dactylis > Dactylis glomerata. Next base: position 965,315 of record QXEO01000041.1, on the reverse strand, counting down.
AAAAAAAATATAATCACATATGCCCCTTGAGTCCAGCTCCTGCTCCGTCGGCAAGTCAAGCTCACCGTCGCATCCGAGGAACCTTGTCATGCTCGCCCTCGCAGTCATGAAAATTCGTCGTTCTCGTGCTGCTCTACGCACTCCAAGTGATGCATCAACATGTGAAGGTGAAGATGGCGTTTGGGGGGAAATAGCAAAGCTGAAGGAACATATAAGAAGGCTTGAAGGTATGAATAAGAAAGAAGGCCATGGGAATGAAAGAGAAGAAGAGGTAAATGAACTCCTTTCATCTTCCTGATGTATGCATTTCTTTCAAAATTTTACTCAGACTTGCTAGTTCTGTAGGAAAATCTCCGATCAAACAATAATGCTATTTCTCGGTTACCAATGCTACATGGTACAACAAAGGTAAATGTCAATACATAGCTATATCATTGCTTGTCACTTGAAACCTTGTATTAATATTTCAATTTGCAGAGAGTCCAATGCAATGGACCTGTTGAAGCAAGCTCGTCTATGCAACATGGCATTTCTGAGGACAATTTATCGCTTTCATGCGAAAAGGTTATGGCTACTTGTACTCATGTCACAAAGATAGAATATAAATAAGTTATTTGCTTAACATTGCTGTGTCACCGAACCAGGATGTCGAGCATGATAATATCAATCAGTTAGTTATTCAACAAAATTCATTGCCGCCACAAGATCCTGTTATTGACTCAGTGCCAGAGGTAATATTTATGTGTTTTTTAGTTTTGATGTTACATCTTTCTGTAGCTCCAGGATATTAATATCACTCCAGGTATTATTATTGTTTCCTGGTAGGAAAGGGAAACGAGAGATGAGATTGATGAGTCTTTTGGAAGACTAGACCAGCAGGGGACTAGAAATAAGCGCTTACACTCAGTACCCACAAAACCCATAAAAAGACGGCGTACTTCTTCACTCAAGGTAAATATCCGCATAATATGTACAGTCTTCAGGTTATGTGCTTCTAGGAATACATGATGTGCCCTTTAGTTGCTTCACTCAAGATGCAAACATAACTCAAATTTTGTATATTAGCAAGTAGTATTCTGGTACTTATTCAAAATCAACTTAGGAACCTGCATATACTTTTAAAAAACCTAGTATACAACAAGAGTTTAGCATCATGTGGTGATGTTGCATGTTAAACGATGTATGCCTTGCTTGCCTTCTCCAATAATAAAACTACTGCATGTATGTGGATTTGTAACAAAGTGAATGCCAAGACGCATCTTCCTTAAGTATGGCCATGTGTATCCATGTTTTCATGCAAATATATCATCATGGTTGTTGAATGCTAATATTGATCAAAATATAGGCTGGTTCGAAAGTAGTTCTAAGGACTTCAACCTATCCAAACAAGAGGAAGGTTGCATATGGTACTATTCGGAGTACTGATCCTGCAACTAAGGCTGGTGGTATTGAGTTGGGTGCGGAATTTGTACTTGTCCGCATAGATGAACCTATTCGAGAGAATGAGGAACTAGTAAGGGAAGTATCTGATTGCAAGACAATTGGTGATGCTTTTTCTTCAGGATTCTTAATCGCTTGGCCTTCAGCTTTTGTGAGTTATTTTCTTCCCTTCAACATTTTAGAATCTTATTTGTCTACGTGCAATCATCAACTTTTCTAATTTTATTTTACAGATTCAAAAGAAGGATTGAGTTGCAGCTGAATTCTCTGGTTGGATCAATTAGGAATAAAATTTGAAGATTTTTCTTACCAATAGTTATATTTTACAGAAAGAAGTCTAGATAACCCTCATAACTATCTTGTTTTGGATGGAGAACCCCCTGTACAAGGTTGGTGAGATGAGACTCTTGAGTTTGTTCACAGGGAAATATAGGTACGTATCATTGCTTTTTCTCTCTTTAATATATATATGAGAGTGGGTTATCTGAAATGGGGCATAGCTACCCCTAGCCTGTGAGCCGTTCATAGGGAAGTTGCTATGAAATGATCATTAAGACTAATATTAACCACTATAATAGTTTGTAGAATGTGGATTCCAATTTCTGTTAAGTGAACATCTATTTCAGTGCTGCTGATTCTGAAAGAATGATTGCTGAAATTCAAGTACATTTGTCCATTGAGTCTGGTACGCTATGTTGTAGCTCATCAGTAGTACTTTCACCTAGGAATTGGCCATGAGATCATCATTATGACTAGCTTAAGCCACTGATAAAAATTTGTAGGTTGTCATGTCATAGCATGTCAGAAAAATGCTTTTGAAAATGTGTGAAAACTAACCATGTCTAGCCAATTTGAGATGGTTAAAAAATAGGCTGTGGGTGTGAGTTCCTGTTCATTTGAGAACTACTTTTGTGTTACTACTTACTCTGAAAGAATGAGTGTTGACTGACTGAAGAATTAATATTTGCTTTTTCTCAGGTGTACCTGCTGCAGCTGTGCTCTCACCGTTTGTACAAGCTGCCCATGAAGAAGATGGTGTACCCAAAGCCGAGTTTTGAGCTCCACCAGAGGCAGGGTGACATGAGCCACGCACAGATGTTCACGGACGTCGGCGTGTACTACACCCCTGCCTTCATCTTCGGTGGCAAGGAGTTCAACTTTGGGGGTTCTCTGTCCAAAACACAATAGTTTTGGGGTTATCTAGACTACTTTATGTTTTAAATTGATAGATTGAAAAATGTAATATCGTTTCAGAGGTCCTTTTTCTTTCAACAAATTGATGCAAATGCTACAGTGTAATATTCTTCACAATTGTGTTTTCTATAGTCAAAGTGATACAAATGTTAAGGTATATGTATTATTAGGATTTTCTGTAGCGTATATGTATCCTACACTTGTATATTTATAATACAAATATTAATAAATTCAATTTGTGGATGTGTCGTGCTTTGATTTCTGTCGCATTGTAATGGTGCCAAGTGTCATAATAAATAAATTAATTGTGCATGTGCAGTAATTTTATTAAATAAATGTGTATTTCATAAATGATTGATTTTATTAAATAAATGTGTATTCCTTAAATTGGATACCTAATTTTCTATTTAATATTAATGGTAAATACATTTTTTATGCTAGAATACTAATATTGTAGTGTTACTGTTAGTGTTACCATAGTTATAAAATGTGTTACCAAGATATAAATTAGAGGAAATACTAATATTGTAGTGTTACCATTAGTGTTACCATAGTTATAAAATGTGTTACCAAGGTATAAATTAGAGGGAATATTAATATTGTAGTGTCACTGTTAGTGTTACCATAGTTATAAAATGTGTTACCAGGGTATAAATTAAAGTGATAGTATGTATGGATATAATGTTAATGAGTGTTACTAATAATGTTACTGCAGTTGCAAAAACATGTTACCACCAATGTTCCACGTCTACAAAAATATGTTACTGTTGGTGTTACTGTAGTTACAAAATGTGTTACCGGCGCATCTAGTAACACAAAATATGTATGTTACTACCATATAAATTGTAACACAATATTTGACATATGGTAACAAATATTATGTGTGCCTAGGGATACCACTTTGTAACACGGCCTAATGGAACACATTTCAAAATCTGTTACTAAATGACTTAGTAACACTGTTTTGGACCTGTGGTAACACAAGACTGTGTTACGAAAGCTCTGTCCGGTTGTAGCGTGCTCTGGCGCTTTTATGCGTAGAAGAAGCACGACGGTATAAAACTACGAGTTATGACCCTCTGAACCCAAAAAATGAGGCCACAGGTCGGGTTCTTTCGGTCAACCCGACAATATGTGTAACATATCACTATTTTCCACTCGGGGGCTCTGACCCTCGAGTCGTATGAAAAATATATTATCAAGATCCTATACTCACATGTCTTCAAGAATTACTGCAAGGTTGTTTACAACCCTATATTCGACAAAGAGTAAGCACGGCTCAAGGAAACGCGTAGGTAAATCAAACATACCTCGGAACACTGGTAGTTCCTCTGGTCTAATATTAAAACATGATGGCATAACATAAAGTTCATTACATATACTTATTACATAAAGCAAGTTCAAGGAGCATCTAGTCCGAGGATTGCATCAAAGAAGAATCTACTGAAAGTGCACTTCAGCCTCGTACTCTTTCTGGCACTGAGTGCAGTCATAGATCTTCACATCAAACTTCGACGTACCACAGTGGTAGTTGAAAAGCATAAAAAACCCTTGATGGAGGTCATGGTCCTCCGCAAACTGGGGCCAGCCGCCCCTGAAGTACATCTCGCTGCGCCCATCATAGTACACTTCCACTTCGTAGGGAGTTCCTCCCCCAGACTGTTCACGGAGAATTGCTTCACGAAGCTCACGCCCATCCATGAACTTAGTGAATTTCAGCGGAACATGCTGCATCTCACGGCATTGAGCGCTGGTGATGAGGGGTTAACTCGACAAATGTCCTAGATGAAGGACTTAGGATCGGGGAGATAGGGCGTCGGATGAACTCGAAGGTAAATTCAGTCAAACAAGGTGGCTATGAAAGTAAACGTGGGTGTAGAACCTGGCTTGCTTTCAATCTGTCCCACACCGTCCCCTCCTGGCCCCTATATATAGATGGCCAGGTCTCGAGGATCGGGTGGGATCCGACATAGATTACAATATCGATATATGACATGAACTCGTATTTTGACTAGTATTACAATTGGGCCTAGCTTAACGGGCCTCAGGGGTACTCAACTGACGGGCTCTATTATCTATACCCTTGTCAGTAGCCCCCAAGATTCTACCAGAATTGCAGATTCGGGTTGAATCTCAGGGTCCGTTCGGCAACCCACCGCTCCATGAAAATTCCTCGCTCCGCTCCACTCCGAACGACTCGCGCTCTCCCGATCGATGCAAGGAGCCAAAAGCGTTCGGTACGCTCCGCTTCCTTATTGAATGGGTTTCCAGCCCAGTCAGCTAGATGGAGCCCAGCAGGAGGTAGATAAATGGAGCCCAGCCCGTGGAGACTTGTTAGCCTGTTATTGGTCTGAAGATGTGCTTCTTGGAATCATTGTCGTAGTCGGGATAAATCGATCAAGCTGATGCGTTCATGGTCCTGGTCGGGATAAAGATCTTGCGCGCCCACGGCAAAGTTTTGAATCAAATTATGATGGGTGACCCGAGGACGATAGGCGTGAATTACGGAGGCGCCGACGGTTCAATCAGCTGCGGCCTCCAGATAGGCCTCGATTAGGACCGTGGAGAGCAGAAATCTGTGGTGCGGGAAGGGGAAAGTGCAGAAGGGGAGATCAATTTGACGGTCGATCCCGTGACAGACTGCTTCAATTGGCTGGTGGCACCACGAAGTTCAGGGCACCGATGGCGAGGGTTTGCTCTACCCGGCAGACAAAGCTTGGGACTTGCGAGGAACACGAATGAGAGGAAAGGGACGAAGGAATATAATTGGTACCGTTTCGGCCTTTCGGGTCACTTGGTGGTGGCAAGTAGTCGTAAATTCCAGCAGCTCTGCGTTTTCCTGAAACAAGGATCTCGAAATAGGCCGCTCCGCAAAATTGCACTATACGCCGCTCCGCTCCACCAGTTCAGCTCCGTGGATCTGGGGTGTTCGGGGCCGCTCCAGACGCTCCGGCAGCGGAGTTAGGAGCCGGAGAGCTCCCGAACGGGGCCTCAGATCTTCAATTCTTCGACTTGATCAATACTCGACTTCTTCAAATCTTCGACTTGGTCTTTCGACTTATCTTCTATTATGATATCTCGCAAGGGGCTTTGATGAACAAGCCTGACAACTCTGATGGATCAAGAGGCCAGTTAACTACCGGAACAGATACTTGCCACCTACTTCAAATTCAATCCCCTTGGACTTGAATTCGGGAAACCGGTCTGACGAGGGGTTAACTCGACAAATGTCCTAGATGAAGGACTTAGGATCGGGGAGATAGGGCGTCGAATGAACTCGAAGGTAAACTCAGTCAAACAAGGTGGCTATGAAAGTAAACGTGGGTGTAAAACCTGGCTTGCTTTCAATCTGGCCTACACTGTCCCCTCCTGGCCCATATATATAGGTGGCTAGGTCTCGAGGATCGGGCAGGGTCCGATAAAGATTACAATATCGACATACGGTAAGAACTCATATTTTGACTAGTACTACAATTGGGCCTAGCTTAACGGGCCTCAGGGGTACTCAACTGACGGGCTTTATTATCTATAACCTTGTCAGTAGCCCCCGAGATTCTACCAGAATTGTAGATTCGGGTTGAATCTCTAATCTTTAAATCTTTGACTTGATCATCTCTTTGACTTCTTCATATTTTCAAATCTTTGACTTGGTCTTTCGACTTATTTTCATTTATAATACCTCGCAAGGGGTTTTGATGAGCAAGCCTGACAACTTTGACGGATCAAGAGGCCAGTTAACTGCGGAACAGATACTTGTCACCTACTTCAAATTCAATCCCCTTGGACTTGAATTTGGGAAACCAGTCAAATCCAATCTTTTGCCGCATTTAGGACTTATAAAGAATGAATCCCAGTGGTTCTCAGGGTACCCAGTGCATCCACCAGAATTTTCTTCGCGTCGTAGACACTGATACATACCAGCAGAGCGCATCCATGTGCGTATACCGGGCCACACAGGATGGATTCTGGGGTCTTACCTTCATGATAAATCATGGCATTCGAGTTTTAGTCGTGATGACGCAACTCGAGGATCATATGTCGCAGCCTTGTTTGATTGTTTCAGAGTATAAAATATTCGAGTTACTTAAATTGTTAAAAGGTCGCTCCCGATGGGAGTAATAGAACTTTTTGATTTGTTCTTTCTGCTTCAGTACTCATGAATAAATATCATCGGGTGCGCGCCCAGCGCTCCTGATGGGAGTAGCCCCCGAGGCTATGGCCGAAATTTTCGGGTATAGACTCAAGAAAATGGAATAGTATATTTTTTGTACTTCTTCATGCATCAGTTATCGACTTCCTTCATTTATGCAATGTATTCCTTTTCTTCGAATGTCACAAGCCCCCGAGTCGAAGACGGGGGTAAACTTGTGCTTCCTTGACAGATATCTTTCGTACTCCCTGCTTCCTTCATTTTTTTTTCTTTTTCTTATGTATCCTTTTCCTGGATACGTTGACCTGTCTATTATCGTCTGCTCTGGGCAGCATATAAGAGCCTATGATTATATTTTGGCCCTTGTACAGGCCCATTATACGTGCTTATAAATAAAGCACATCTGGCGATAGGGAAAAACCCTAATCCAGTATTTAGCTTTTCCGCCGCATTATCTTCCTACTCTCAAACTCATCTAGGGTTTCTATTCCCAACTCCTGCCTCCATGGCTGATGCAAGTGGATCTCGCTTGAACCTTGGCGCCTCGGTGGAGAAGCGGGGCCGCGGCCGCCCTCGCGACAGTAAGAACAAGGCTTCAACTGATGCCTTGGTGGCTTCGTCGTCCGCTCTGGTGAAGCGGCACCCCGGCCGTCCGGCTGGGAGCAAAAACAAACCCAAGGTGCCCTTAGCTGCACCTGGTCCAAGTGCTCCTTCTGCTAACGCATCTTCTCCTCTGCCCAGACTCTTCTCGTTCTTCTGCATCGCCGGCCCGCAATGCTGTGAAATTCAGCGTCTCCCTCTGAATTTTACCAAGTTCATGGATGGGCGAAAACTGTGGGAAGCTGTTCTTCGCGAGCACTCTGGGGGAGGAACTCCCTACGAAGTGGAAGTCTGGTACGATAGTGCCGGTGAACAATACTTCAAGGGCGGCTGGTCGCAATTTGCAGAGGACCATGACCTCCATCAGGGTTTTTTCATGACTTTCGACTTCCACGTTGGGACGTCGAAGTTCGACGTGAAAGTCTATGATTGCACCCAATGCCAGAAGGAGTATGAAGCCGAAGTACATTTTCATTAATTTCCTTTCTATGTAATGTGCTTCCCTGGTTGTATTTCTTTAGTAATAGACCATGGGAACAACATCTTGTTCCGAGGTGTGCATATTAATGTTTTATCGGGTTCCTTTGAACCATTTATAAAGCTGCCAAAATTTCTAGTTGTGATCAACCTTGTAGTATGTCGAAGATAACAACCATAATACTTAATAATGACCTGTTACTCTATACTTCGTACGACTCGAGGGTCCAAGCCCCCGAGTGGAAAAATAAAATGTTTACATATATTGTCGAGTTGACCCAAGGAACCCGATCGGTGGCCTCATGTTCTGGGTTCGGAGGGTCATAACTCGAAGAAATCTTATATCGTCTATGCATAGAATCATCGTAGTTGCTCTGCATTCCACGGGTTACTCTCGTTTTGCCCCGTTTTCTTGTCTTGTAGTTGATAAGCTCCTCCTGGTATCACTTCTGTCACGATGTAAGGTCCCACCCATGGGGACTCGAGTTTTCCATGCCCATCTTGCTTGAGTCGTAAGACTAGATCTCCCACTACGAAGGATCGTGGACGAACTCAACTGCCATGGTAGTTTCACAGGCTTTGCTGATATTGGGTGGCTCTGGCTAGTGCTATGTCCCTTGCCTCGTCGAGCGCATCAACATCGTCCTGAAGTGCCTCTGTAGAAGTTGTCTCATCATATGTCGTGATTCTTGGAGCTTCATGCGTGATCTCTACTGGAAGCATGGCTTCTGCACCGTGGACCAAGAAGAAAGGTGTTTCTTGAGTAGCAGCATTGGGCATAGTTCGCAGGCTCCAGAGCACGGAGGGTAACTCATCTATAGTGTGCTTGGCTTTCTCAAGGGGTGCTAATAGTCACTTCTTTATCCCACTGCATATTAAGCCATTGGCTTTTTCGACTTGTCCGTTTGTCTTTGGATGTGCTACGAATGCAAATTTCAATTTGATTCCCAACCCTTCGCAATAGTCCTTGAACTCTTTTGACGTGAAGTTTGTACCGTTGTCTGTGATGATGCTGTGTGGCACTCCAAAGCGAAAGACTATAGACTTTATGAAGTTTATTGCTGCTTTAGAGTCTTGAATTGTTACTGGGGTTGCTTCTATCCACTTTGTGAACTTGTCGACTGCCACCAGCATATAGACATGCCCTCCTAGCCAGGATTTGTGCAATTTCCCCACCATGTCGAGACCCCACTGCGCAAAGGGCCAAGATAATGGTATTGGTTGTAACTCTGCTGCTGGCGCGTGTGGCCAGGATGCGAACCTTTGACATGCTTCACATTTTCGGACTATGTCTTTTGCGTCCTCGATTGCTGTTAACCAATAGAATCCTGCTCGAAAGGCTTTGGCTGCGATAGCTCTGCTACTCGCGTGATGTCCACATACTCCTATGTGGATATCCTTTAAAATTTCTTGTCCTTCTTGAGGAGTGACGCATCGTTGCAAGACGCCTGATATACTTTTCTTATATAATTTTCCCTGCAACACGACGAAAGCCTTGGATCGTCGTATTATCCTTTTTGCTTCTACCGCGTCTTTGGGTAGTGTTTTATTTATCATGTACGCCAGATATGGCTGCATCCAAGTTTCTTCTATCATCATGACTTCTTCTAGTTCTGCTGTATTCGTTTTTCCAGCCCCCGAGCCTGTTGCTTGTCCCTCTGTAGTCGAAGTTTTGCTATTCTTTATTGATCGCTCTATTATTTCTTCCCAGAAGACTCCTTGTGGTACGGGCAGGCATTGGGACCCGATATTTGCTAAATTGTCAGCTTCCTCGTTGCTGGCTCTGCTGATATGTGAAACTTCGCATCCATCGAATGTTCCTTCGAGATAGTAGTATAAGTTTCTGTATGCTGTCATGTTGTCACTGATGGCGTCGCATTTATTCATTACTTGTTGGACGACAAGATTCTTGTCTCCAAATATTTTAAGTCGAGTTGCTCCACAATCTTTTGCCGTTTTCATTCCATGGAGTAGTGCCTCGTATTCGGCTTCATTGTTAGAGGCTTGAGGAAAACTCATCCGTAACACATATTTCAATTTGTCACCTTGTGGTGATATCAGGACTACGCCTGCTCCTGTGCCTTGGATTCTTTTTGAGCCGTTGAAATACATCGTCCACACACTCGATAAATCTGGAGGACCTGCACTTTGTAATTCCAGCCATTTTGCTATGAAGTCTGGCAGAATTTGTGACTTGATTGCTTTTCGCTTTTCGTACGTGATGTCTAGGGGTGATAATTCAATTCCCCATAAGGAGACCATCCCTGCTAGGCCCAACACACGGTGCGCTAGGGGTCAGGTGCTCGGCCTGGGCCGGCCCGTCGACGCTGCTGGCCCCCACCTCCCCACGAGATGGCGTAGGCGCACTTGCACCAACATCCGCACGAAGCTCGTCCGACCGCAGCTGCATGCTGGAGGTAGCGGGAATCTGGTCACATGCACGGGCAACCGACGAGGGATCACAGAGGGATCTCCCGGAATCCTGCTGAGGTGACAAAGACCCATACTGTCTGCCAAGGCTGAACGCGGACGAGCAGGGCGTGCATCCAGGGTCGAATCCGTCCTCGGCTAGCGTGGAGCCCAGACAGGAAAGCCTCTGCTTTTGGCTAGGGCTGCACCGTCTCCTGCCAAACAGAAGCTGCCACGGGCGCCACCCGCGGACACAGGGGTCTCGCGCCCCGACCATTGACAAGAGGACATCGGGGAGACCAATGCAGCGCCAGGCTCCACAGGGGCGGCCCCACTGCATGCACCGGAAGAGCATGGGCCGCTACGTGCCCTTCCGCACCCGTGACCAAGCACGTGGACTGGGCTAGGGTTAGGGCTGAGGTGGCGAGACCTGGGGGAGCACGGAGAACGCACCCTGTCCGGCGCCGCCCACAGCTCACCGCTGTCGGTGTCCAACCAGTGTCCCGGCGAGGCGGCCGCGGCCGCATCGGCCGGTGCGGCACTGACCGAGGCCAGCGGAACGGTGGACACCGGCAGCATCGCACTCGCGTCGCAACTAGCAGGCGCGTCTGCGGCGCGGCCACGGCGCCTTCGTGGCCCCCCGCGCCTTCTCCGGTGCCTCCGTTGGCCATTACCAGAGGCATCGCTGCCCCCAGCATCGCCGCGTCCATTGCCGGCATGGCGGCCATCACCGTTGCCACCATCCAATCCATTAGACGACGGCGTCGAGCCAATGAGCCAGCTCCGCACCTAGAAGCGAATGCGGTACCACAACACCTTGGGAGAGTCCAAGAGCGGTCGTCGGCGCCCAGTGGAGACCTCGAGCCGGTTGCCGTGGCCTGGCTCCGGCACCGCAAGCCAGCGTATAGCAGGGATGGCGGCGATGTCATAAGTACACACATCGACACGAAAGACAAACATATCATTGCGGTTGGCTGTCGAAGGGTCCACGACGTCGATGATCCCGCAGCCCTCCAGCAGCTTGATGGCCGCGAATCTCTAGCTGGGCGAGCAGTGGCGCGTCCCGAAGGAAGGCGCCGACCTGCCGCGACCACGGGGCGAGGGAGAGCGCGCATCGATCACAGGCAACCGAGCCGGCGAGGACCATGGCGTTGCGGACCTCCATGGTGTCGCACAGGATCAGGAAGTCCGCCGGTTCGAAGGCGCGGATGGAGAAGGAGTACGGCGGCAGCTCAAGCCGGTCGTAAATCATCCTCGCGGCCACGTCAAGGGAGATCTCCGGCCTGTTACCGGCGGTGATCGTCACCATGATGACACGGTCGAGGTCTGTCTCCAGCTGCACCATACCGGCGGAGGGCATCATGTAGCAAAGGTCGAGGCGACCCGCGTCCGGCGGCGGGGATGCGGGGACAGGTGGCTGCGTTGAAGAGGACGGCGATGGCGGCGCAAAGGGCGCCGAGAACTCTGTCCTGGTCGAGCCCGCAGCAGGCGCCTGGTCCGAGGCAACGACGTCTCTCCAAGAGCGCCCAAAGCCCGAGGACGCCGCGGGCGGCGGCGGCGGCGGGTGCTCCCCCGCCCGGCCTTGCGCGCCAGCTGCACGCCTAAGCCGCGGCGCAGCAGGCCTTGGCGGCGGCCCGTCGGAGTCACTGCACGGCCGCTAGCAGTCCTTGGAGATGTGCTTGGTTCCACCACAACGGACGCAGAGAGTGGGGTTCTCGCATTGGGATGCGATATGCCCTTCCTCACCGTAGTTGTAACAGCAGCCATGGATTGCCGCTGGAATCCTGCTTGACGCGCCATGCACAGGAGGGCGCGCCGCGGGAAGAATGTGAGGCTGCCGCCTTCCTTCGGCCCTCGGCCCACCGTGCGGAGCGCGACGCCTATGCGGCTCCAGCATCTGCCAGCCCCCGGCATCGGCGGCCGGAGCAACTGGCGTGGGGCGGCTGGGTCCGGCGCCTGCGTCCCACCCCCTCGACCCAAGCCTAAGGCCAGCCGGAGCGACAATCTGGGAGCGTAGGGGAGGTGCGGGCGGGCGCATGGACACGGAGGAGTCGCTCCCATCGGAGCCGGAGAACTCGACGCTGTTGGAACTAATCTTATTGTTAGTAGTTCATCATGCTTAAGTTTCCCTTGCATATAGTAGTGTCTCAGTTTAGAAGATTATACATGCATCATGGCAAAGTGGACGGATCGATTCAGCAGATATGCGAGCTGATTTCTGTCAAGTGAAGCCACTGGTACATGCATGTATTCTGTGTTTCATGCAGCTGACAGCGAGATGGGATCTGCACGTCGGCGAGCCAAGAGACTAGCTCTATTTGAGCTGAGTTAGTTGAGGCATATACGTGAAGTTGAGTTGATCCATCAGAGTAGCTGCATGTGTATGTGGACAGCTGAGTTAGTGGTCTACTAGTTAGTTGTGTGTAGCTAACCGAGAGTAAAATGTGGATCATGTAGTTGTGGCCTTGACCATGTATTAGTGCGTGTGTGCATGAGAGGTTAGTGGGTTAGTGGCTGCGTGTTAGCCGTGTGAGTCCGGCTATTTAAGCTCTTGTAACCAGCTGAGTTCGGTGTGGAGTTGTGGAATAGAAGGAAAAAAGCACAAGTGCGTGTGCTGCGAAAATTCTCCATGTGTTCTTCATCTTCTCCACCATATTGATGTGTGTGTCTTGGGCAAGGCCAACATTTGGTATCAGAGCCAGATGCGAGGTTCGAGTCTTCATCGCCGTCAAGCTGCGTCACGAGCGAAGGAGGAAGCTTTGCTGCCCGGTAAGTCGCGTCACCGGCAGCATGGATGTGATGGCCATGGCCCGGAGGCCATCGCCATGATGAGTTCGTTGTTCATGTCCGAGTCGTCGACAAGGTGCGGCATCGACGACAACATGAAGGCGAGCCACCGGCGAGTTACGGCACCGACGACACCGGCGGCTATAGACTTCAAGAGAGAAATAAGTAACAACAAGATTAGGGAGGTGATTGTTGGAACTAATCTTATTGTTAGTAGTTCATCATGCTTAAGTTTCCCCTGCATATAGTAGTGTCTCAGTTTAGAAGATTATACATGCATCATGGCAAAGTGGACGGATCGATTCAGCAGATATGCGAGCTGATTTCTGTCAAGTGAAGCCACTGGTACATGCATGTATTCTGTGTTTCATGCAGCTGAGAGCGAGATGGGATCTGCACGTCGGCGAGCCAAGAGACTAGCTCTATTTGAGCTGAGTTAGTTGAGGCATATACGTGAAGTTGAGTTGATCCATCAGAGTAGCTGCATGTGTATGTGGACAGCTGAGTTAGTGGTCTACTAGTTAGTTGTGTGTAGCTAGCCGAGAGTAAAATGTGGATCATGTAGTTGTGGCCTTGACCATGTATTAGTGCGTGTGTGCATGAGAGGTTAGTGGGTTAGTGGCTGCGTGTTAGCCGTGTGAGTCCGGCTATTTAAGCTCTTGTAACCAGCTGAGTTCGGTGTGGAGTTGTGGAATAGAAGGAAAAAAGCACAAGTGCGTGTGCTGCGAAAATTCTCCATGTGTTCTTCATCTTCTCCACCATATTGATGTGCGTGTATCTTGGGCAAGGCCAACAGACGCATGTGTCTGCAACAGGTAGAGAAGAAAATAATATGCTCTCTGTCGTAGCCTACCTTCTCCGTTGTTCAACTATAGTTGCTACAATGGTATTACTAACTGAATCACATGCTCTTGTAAACCATAGCTGAATGTAAGTTGTATGCATATTACCAAATCCTGGAAGGAATTAAATGGGTTGTGCATGCGCATGCCCATCACTTTGGTTAAGATCAGGGACTGGTTAAGATTGAACAAAGCGTATTTTATTTAAGGAAGACGCTGCTTATCCCCGCGCTTTCTTCCTCCTCCTCAGTGTTTGTTGGATCGGTCCCGATCCAACCGCCTAAAAACAGCCATGTGTCCCTGTCCTGGAAATGAAACTGTCACCACCCCTGGTTTTGCTGCGTTCCGACCCTGGAGTCGCCGCATTCATTTTGCTGCTCTTTCGGTCGGAGGCACGAAAAAGCGACCGATCCGCGCGTGTGCCGCCACCAGTTGCTGCTGCAAGGAACGGCACCGCCGCGCCGTTTTCACCGACGGTGAGCACGGGGTAGTGATTTCGCGAAGGTTTGCAGTGGATCTCTATGCAGCGCTCATGTTTGACGTCTATATTTCGAACCCTAGGTGAGGTCGCAGTTCTAGTAGGAGTTCCGGCGTGCGACGGAGGTCGTTCTTCTCCGTCCACGGGTGCAAAAATCGTGGTACGAGTCTCTAATCCCATCCCCTCTCCTATCTCTCAATAGGGGCTGCTCTGATTTTTACTTTATATATTTTGGTGCGCACCTCATTTTCTAGTGCTAATTTCCCTCCCTCGATGCTGCATGTTTGTACAGGTGTGAGGTTGGATCGCTGACTTGTTGATTGTTGTTGTTTTCTCCTGGATCTGTGATGGATGTGAGTCTGGCTAGGTTTACAATTTTTGCTGCAATCAGTATATCTGTGGCATAGGAAGTGTGTTTTGTTACAATTTTTGATGCAAATTGCTATATGTTTTGTATGTTGTCATGTTCATAAGCTAGGGTTTTACATGTAGCAAATTCGTGATATTTTTTGATTTGTTCTACAAGTGTATTTTTCCAAATGTAGCATTGTAGTTGCTTCCATGTACGCTTTTCCAAATGTAGCACTGTAGTTGCTTCTCTGTACTGCTTCAATAATGGGTGTTCTTATGCAGTAAGCTTTTTTCATCATGGTAGGTAGCAATGTGGGATGTTTTTATGTGGTCATAGGGGATTATAATTGTTCTTATTGTTAGTACCAAGTAATTTTTCACCTTGCTGCACATGCATGTTTCTTCGCAGCATAATGATTTTGTATGCTCATGTTGTTTTTCTTATCTGATTTTTGTGTGCAGCAAGGTAATGTCAAGTGGTGCTCCAAGGACCGTTTTGCTACCAAGTGGTTGCGTAGCCTTGCTGATGGCCTCTCATCTGTTAAAAGAGTTGTAATTGAGCAGCACAGCGCATTCAAAGCGTTGTTGAATGTTTTGCCATTTAATATACCCAATGAGCTGATTGATTATGTTGCAGAGAATACAACCCCCACACTACATGAGTTCAAGGTGGGCAAAAAAGGATTGTCTTCAAGCCATATATGGTAACTAAAGTATTTGGCATTAGGTCTAGACCCAATTCAGTGGTGCTGTTAAAAAGGAGTGAGCAGAGCAAACTGCAAGATGTGTAGAGACATGATCATTCCAGGCCTGATATCCCTAATGCATGCAAGGTTCTCAATGAATGCGAGGACACAGATGAGGATACAATTATCAGAACTTGGGACCTTCTTTGCATGGGTACTGTTGTAGATCCTGATAGCAGTAACCACCTAGGCATGGATTGCCTAGGTAGCATGGTTGACCCGAAGAACACGCATGAATTTTCTTGGGGTGAGTATATTTTGGACCTTGAAATGTAGGAGGTTACCAAGATTACAACATAAGAAGGCAAAACTACTGGTTTTGGAGGATGGAGCTTCCAAGTATGAATTCTGGATTACTGGCCTGTTCACCATACTTGGTGTAACTTTTCCCCTTATATATTTGTTTGTGGCCTTTTACATTTTGCATTGTGCCATGCTATGATACAAATGTTAGTAACTTTTGTTCATCTTATATTATATCAGATTGTCTACATGGACCATCTTCAGTTTCCTCCAAATGAGCACATTATCAACTACTCTATCCCCCGAGTATGCAATGTCACAAATGCGGATTTTGCCTTCATTGTAGCAAATGACCTGGATAGGAAGATTCTTAACAACAGGACTATAATTGGAAGACGCCTGGTAATACTCTTCTTCATGTAGTTTTTTTACTTCTCTGCTACATAGGTTGCAATATCATTTTTCATAGTCTCCATACCTTTTTGTCATACAAAATGCAGTTCCTAGACATATCAGCAACATAGTATGCATTGGCCCATATCCAGCACCAACCTATTGAAGAACCTGAGGTTAACCCTTCTGCGTCACTAAATGAATGGTTGGTGTTCCCGGATAGCCAAGAAATGGAGGTACATTTTTATGTGACTCATTTGTTGCATTTATATTTTTTTGCTTCTTTATGTTATTTCTTCTGCTACGTTATGTACACTCAGTTGCTACAATTTAAAACTAAATAGTATGCCTTCCCTCTCTCAACCTGGTATCATGCTGCTTTCATGTCACTTTTTTGCTACTTTAGTTATGTACTTTTGCTTTAATTGCATAGATTGTTGCTACAATTCATGTATAGTCAATTTTACCCATCTTTTAGCTGCTACTTTATTTTATACTTTCTGTTACATTACATTTTTCCTATATGCTACTTACATGTGCATTGTTTGCTACTTCTGACAAGGGTATAGATAATAGAGCCCGTCAGTTGAGTACCCCTGAGGCCCGTTTACTTGGCCCAATTATAATACTAGTCGAAATACGAGTTCATGTCGTATGTCGATATTGTAATCTGTATCGGATCCCTCCCGATCCTCGAGACCTGGCCATCTATATATAGGGGCCAGGAGGGGACGGTGAGGGACAGATTGAAAGCAAGCCAGGTTCTACACCCACGTTTACTTTCGATACACACCTTGTTTGACTGACTTTACCTTCGAGTTCATCCGACGCCCTATCTCCCCGATCCTAAGTCCTTCATCTAGGACATTTGTCGAGTTAACCCTCATCAATTGGCACCGACCGTGGGGACTCTAGGCGTTGGAATCATGAATTCGACGGCTTTTTTCGCTTTTAGTCAATAGCAATCTAGAAGTCGACGAAATTCAGATACCCTTCGGAACCGTCGATTTTCAACCTCACCAGTCAAGTTTCACGCAAGTATTCGAGAGCATGGATCAGGATATGGATTTGACGATCGGAAGTCTAAACTTTCGCATCGGATCACTAGGTTCGATTCGCCTTTCAGATCCGATGAAACTGGGTCCATCGGCAAGTGAACCCGAGACAGTAGCAATGTCGGAATCATCAGAAGGCTCTTCCAGCGAGGTAAACTCGCCGGTCAGCTTGGCAGAAGCAGAAGAAGGAAAAATCGCAGGAGGCGACGAAACCATGGAGAATTTCGACCTAAAAGTTCAACTCGAAGATCTCATGATCTGCTACGACGATACCTCAAACAAATCAACAGACACCTGGAAGACAGGGTTAGAGCTTTCTGAAGATGATAATTCGATCTTCTCAAGCTACAACAGCAAACTCGACAATCGGTACCAGGTACTCGCCATTGTAGGAGACAACTCAGAAGAGCTCGACGAAAACAACAATCCAGTGCTCAATCCAGCAAACATAAACAGCGGAGCGAATCACTTAGCAGAAGGAGAAACCGCAGACTCCCTCGCAACCAGGGAGAAAGTTTGACTATCAGTCGATGAGTGGAGAACAATCAAGACAGCCGTGGAGCACGGCACACCAATACCAACAAACTCCAGCAAAAACATGCTTTTGGGATACCACTACGCCCTAAGGCAGCAGTCGAAGCAACTAGCGAAGGAGAGGATTGAAATACAGAAAAGGAAGGACTCAGCCATTGCAGCAAGCGACGCTGCTCGTAGAGCACGTAGTGACACGTCGTACACAAACAGAAGGCATCATCGACATGGGTCAAGGTACGAAAACCTCGAGTACTCAGAAAGACAAAGCATCTCCAAAAACCTCGACTCGTCCTTCCTATCGGTCGACGAGCAAGGAAACATTATACCAAAAACTCCTGAAGCAGCACTGGTGGCAGCTCAAGCATACCTATATACAACACGGCCAAATCCAGGAGACCCAAGAGAACATATGCACCGTGCATCACTAAATGGATTAAAGATGGTAGGCAATAAACTATCAGCAAAAGAAGAGGAGGCGTATCGCACCAAAGGAACCCATAAGCCAAGATCACCACGCTGTCACAATAGTCCTCGGCACTAGAGCGGTACTCGACGATCTAGAACACCGTCACCAGGGCGACACAAAAGCCCGAAGCACGGAGGAACCCGAAGATCCAGATCTCCAAACAAGAAGTATGACTACGAAGACGACGAAAAAGAGATGGGGGCATCATGCTTTACCCACAGGGTTCGCACCACGCCAGTACCCAAAGGTTTCAAATTACCTCATGATTAGCAAAAATATGATGGATCCCAGGAACCACAGTCATGGCTCTCGGATTATTTACAAGCAGTAAAAATATTAGGAGGAACAAAGGACACAGCTATGCAAAGTTTGCAATTACACCTCACCGGCGCTGCAAGGTCATGGTTAAGCAAATTAGAAAAAGAAACAACCGGAAGCTGGGAAGAGCTCACAAAGCAGTTCACGAGTAACTTCAAGTCGACATATAAGCGGCCAGCATCCATAGAAGAAGTGAAAGCCTGTGTACAACAACGTGGTGAAACATTAAGGGCGTATATCCAAAGATGGAGCATCATCAAAAATTTGGCAGTCGAAGTTTCAGATGAGAGAGCAATAGATGCATTCATAATTGGGTTAAGGCGAGGAGATCTAGTCGAAGAGATGGGAAGAATCAAGCCGAAAACAGTATCAGATTTAATAGACATAGCAAACAGATTTGCAGATGGAGAAGATGCGTGCAACAATAAATGCACGCGATCGCCAGAGGATGATAGAGGAAATAGATATGGAGGTCAAAGGAGAAGATCCCGCAATTACGATAACTACGGCTCTCACAGCCAAGTAGCCGCAGGGTACAAGGACAATAGCTACCAAGGGAACGACCGCAGAAGTTCGGGATATCGCAGCTATGGGAAAGAAGACTACAAAAAGTTTCAGACAAGAGAATCCAGAGAGTACAACCCATCACCAGAAGATATATTAAACGGGCCATGTCATATACACTCCGCGTTTGTTGACAGGAAATGAGTATCCAGACACGCAATGAAAGATTGCACAACATTCTTGAAGCTACAAGAAGCAGCACTAAACAAGCAAGCCGAAGCAAAATGGCAGGGATACGAAGGAAACACAAGCAACGCGCCTGTGAATCAGCAAGGAAACAATGGAGTCCCTCAAAATCAAGACCAGTCGAATCAGGGACGCGACGACGACGGAGGATATGTTCCATCCAAAGGGCACATTACAACAATGATACAACCTGTGCCAAAGTCGAACAAAGAGGAAAAGAGCATAACTCACCAAGTTAACCTAGCGGTAACCTCGCCTCCAGCAACAACGGAATATTTGCACTGGTCAGAGCAACCCATAGAATTCAGCAGAGATGATCACCCAATAACAGTACCTCGGCTAGGAAACGCGCCCTTGGTACTCAAAGCCCAAACTGGGACCTATGATGTCGACAGAGTATTCATGGATGCAGGAAGTGGCATAAATCTTATATATGCAAAGACTTTACGAGCAATGCACATCTCATTGGAGTTTCTGAAACCAACTGATTGCTCCTTTCACGGAATAGTCCCAGGGAGTGCTAACTATCCACTTGGTCGAATAGCACTCAATGTCTGCTTTGGAAACAGGCAAAACTACAGAAGAGAGAAACTAGACTTCGAAGTCATGGACTGGCCATCACAGTATCACACGATCCTCGGGTGACCCGCGCTTTCGCGCTTCATGGCAGTACCTCACTACACGTACCTGGTACTCAAAATGCCAGGATCCAAAGGAATCATCACAGTCAAAGGAAGCTTCGAACTCTCAGATCTATGCGGCAAGGAGTTCCACAAGATGGCTCAAAACTTCGGCATGATGGCACCCGCACAACAACTCGAAGAACACCCAGCAGAGCCGAAGGTGAAAAAACCGCGGGTACAACCATCAGAACAAGACAAGCCTAGAGGAGAAGAAGAGAAGACCGTGGCGGCATAGGCAACAAGACAAAAAACTAGAGTAGAAAAATAAAGGCTGTAAAAGCCACGAGTTATTCCAGGGCAATGCCCTCTAGATCCAGAACACAGGTCATTGGCTGGATCTCTTGGGTCACCCTATGTATCTTACATTATAAGCATAAGTAAAGACAAAGTTCCTCATATTCGAGTTTACATGTCTTACAAATTTTAAACGCGGCAAACGCCAAAACGCATAAAACGCCTTGAGTACTAAAATTTCCCTCTAGCAATAGCTCAGGAAAAACACTCTCGCGGTTTATAAAATATATACTCAAAACTACGACGCGGGCGGATCTGAGTCATCCACATTAAAAGGATTCAAGTAATGATACTCACGGAAAAACCTCGCATCCTCCTGTAGTAACCTGGAGATGATCCTCTTCGCTGGCTCTAGCGTCGCATCCATGTGAACTCCAACCGTAGCTCATCCTGGAGGCAAACTCTGAGACATGGCATCATAATCAAGTCTTGGGTGCCACTTTCGTATCCATCCAAGAGCAAAGTTAGCACCAGCAATCAAGTTAAGCTTTATAAGAAGATGAACCCGCTGGCTCGTCCGAAAAGTTTCGAGTAGTTGCCTAAAATCTCTCGGCAGAGGGTTACGAGGCAACATGACAGAATACATGGTTGTCAAAGACATCCGACAACCATCGACAACCTCTCCAATGTGCTGCGCCCAGTCTTGAAGAATCACAATGGCACGACGGCGATGGGGATTCGACCATAAGCTCTCAGTCCCTTGTGCAGCTGTCTCAAGAGCCGCAATCCGTTCAGTAACCCGACGTGACTCACCAACAAGATCAAGGCAAGAACCTGCGGCGCAATAAAGAGTTAGCAAGCAGCAAACCAAAGCAAGCGTAAAAAAGAAGGCTTCGCGGCAGCTTACACAGCAACATTTCGCAAACAGATTCGACTATGCCAACAAGAAAGGAGTCGCATTCTTCAAAATGTGTGATCTTGGCTACTAGACTCGACACTTCATCTTCCAGGATGGACACTCGTTTCATCAAACCATGAGATTTACTGGCCTTGTCAAAATCAATCTTAGCCTAGCTTTTCATCAAAGACAAGTGGCCTTCAAGGTCTGAAATCCTTGACAAGTACTCAGCGCATCGGCAAGAAGAGAAAGGAACATCAGAACCAAGCTCAGCGGCAGGCGACAAACCACGATCATAGCCAGGAGACCCACCAGTACGCGCAGGCTGGAAGTCAAGCAGAAAGAAGAAAACAAATATCTCAGAAACACGATTCAAGCATTTCATAAAAGAGAAGTATTCACAGCGAGTACAAGCCCCTTGACTAGCTCTCGGGCAAAATATAACTAGAAGTTCATTACACCAAAAGAAATGAAGATTACAAAGTAAGACTAAGTCTACGCCACCTCAGCATCATGCTCCATGGTAGAGGTAGCAGCAGCTTCTTGAGGAGGCATTGGTGCACTTGATGCTGGAGTCGAAGAAGCAGGCGCAGAGGTCGAAGAAGCCACCGAAGGAGAGATAATTGATACGATGCCTGGCGCGTACTTCTTTGCCTTCTCGAAGAAAACCCGCAGTTCCGAAAGAGGTCGATGATGCGGCACAGTGTTGATAGTTTTTCACCATCCAGTTGGGAACCCAAGAGGAAGGTATGATGAGCACAGCAGCAAGTTTTTCCCTCAGAAAGAAACCAAGGTTTGTCAGTCTAGGAAAAAGTCAAACTCCAGAAGGTGATGCCCGCTAGCTTCGCGACAGCTCCGGACAATTTATAGGGCGCCTCGTCCAAGCTTTGCTTTGCGAGCGGCAACATGGAACCTGCACACAACACAACCAAATACTTTGCTCCCAACTTACGATGAGGTTGTCAATCTCACCGGTTTGCTTGAAACAAAGGGTATGAGCGTATCGAGTAGAAAACAATAGTAATATGCGAGTAAAGTAAATAGGTGATAGCAATATAAAGGAAATAGGACCGGGGTCCACAGTTCACTAGTGGTGTCTCTCCATAAGATAAAATAACACATGCTAGGTAAACAAATTACAGTTGGGCAATTGATAGAATAAAGACAATATGATATGTCAAGAGGATCACTATGAGATTTACTCTGGGCATTACAACAAGATACATAGACCGCCATCCAACTACATCTATGACTAATAATCCACTTGTGGTGAATCAATCCGAGAACTCCACAAGTATTAAGTTGCGAACAACAGATAACTGCATTAAGCAAAGTGTGTAATGTAAACAAAGCATATGCCCTCGAGCATATGAATGTTGTTTTCCCCCTAGTAGCAACAGCACATCTACAACCTTAGAGGTTTCTGTCACTCCCCCAGATTAAATAGAGGCATGAACCCACTATCGAGCATAAATACCCCCTCTTGGAGTCACTAGCAACTACTCGGCCAAGATAGCTACTAACAACAGAGAGCATGCAAGATCATAAACAACATAGAGATAACATAAGATAAAATTTAGTACATCAACTCAATCATAACACCAATATTCATCGGATCCCAACAAACACAACATGTAGAATTACGTAACGGTGATCTCGATCATGTAAGGAAGCTCACGAGATCTAAACATGAAACACATGGTGGAGAAGACAACCATCTAGCTACTGCTATGGACCCATAGTCCAATGTAGACTACTCACTCATCGCGCCGAAGGCGAGCATGGCGATGAAGAAGACCTTCGGTGGCGATTCCCCTCTCCGGCAGGGTGCCGGGAAGAGCTTATGGAGGATGGCGGATCGCGATGTGTTTCTAGAAAAGTGATCGGGCGTTTAGGTTTTTTTGTCGGGGGGTCTTTATAGGCGAAGGGGCAGCGTCAGAGGTGGTCCAGGGGGCCCACACCACAGGCCAGCGCGGGCCAGGGCCAGGCCGCGCCCGCTGGTGGTGTGGCCGCCCTTTGGCTCCTTTCCGTCTCCTATTCGGTTCTCTGGAAGCTTTGTTAAATATCTGGACGTCTGGATTTTGTTTCGTCCAATTCCGAGAAAATTTGCTGTGTAACTTTTCTAAAACACAAAAATAGCAGAAAATAGGGAACTGGCACTGTGGCATCTCGTTAATAGGTTAGTTCCGGAAAATGCATAAAAATGCCACGAAGTGTAACGAAACACTAAGCAAATGGTGTAAAAACAAGCATGGAGAATAAAAAATTATGGATACGTTGGAGACGTATCAGCATCCCCAAGCTTAACTCCTGCTCGTCCTCGAGTAGGTAAGTGATAACAAAAGAAGTAATTTTTAAGGTGACATGCACCTACACAATCTTGACCATATATGTAAGCGTTGTGCGCTGGGATCAAAAGAACTTAAAACATGGGCATGAAAGACATAATCTTGATAGAAGAAACTTAGCAACCATGTTATAACATGAAAAAGAACACAAATGAAAGATCATGAAAATGAAACAATGAAAGTCAAACGTGTGTTCAAATCATAAGGAAAAACATACAGATGGTTTTCAGCTTGTCCTTCATGAGAGAGCAAAACATAAATGCATAGGACACCTTCAAGTTTAAGAGGGCGACTAGATACAAATAATTTGAGAACAAGTGAAACCAACATCATGAATCAATCAATGAAAACTTTGGGACAATGCACATTATACTCAGAATGACAACTATGCTCTCTTAGACGATGCATAAAGATAGAAGGTGGTGACTCAACATAAAAGTAAAAGAAAGGCCCTTCGCGGAGGGACGCAGTGATTGCAAGTTTTATAAACCTTCAAAAATTATGGTACTTGCTAGCTTTGAGCTCTCATTGCCCCCATCATAGGCATCTTGAATGGTTAAAGTTAATGCGAAAACACTTATGGTGCATATGCTTGACAAATCATAAGTTGAAAACCTCGTGTCTCATGAAGTATGAATACCCAAACCTCATGCTACTCGACTTAGAGTCCCAAGCAAGCTCTTGTCATTGTAAATATATGTGTATCATCGAGAACCGCCAACGGGGTACCTCCTGCCCGATAACATGGAACAAGCCCACATCAAAATGACAACACAAACAGACAATGAACACCTCGACATCTCTTTTATTTACCATTGGTATAGCTTTTTATTTTGAGATGCGTCGTCGAATGTCCACTATGGTCATGCTGTAAATTTCCACCATGAATGATGCATGGCTTAGATTAGCGGCCCAGGCATTTCCCTAACACAAATAAAAACTCCATGATCCCGCAAGATTCCCAACTTATTTCACATCGCGAGTATCCATAAACAAAAGATCACGATATCAACTCAAATGAAAGATAGTGCAATGTTGAAAGCTTGCCCCATGACGGCATGGCTGGGCTAATTTCCAACTTACAACTTGCAAGCATAACAACTCAACATAAGAGAGCCACAATGTCAAAATTTTAAAACGAGAAAACTAAAGTGTGCCATCAGGTTCGTGAGAGCTTTACTGACCAATTTTCGTATAACACCAAAAAGAGTTTAATTTGAAGGATAGATAAAAGCAAGTCAAATGTACTTTAGAATAGCAAATTGCTAATAGGTATGTATGGTGGACACATTAGCAAACTTGGTTTTTTGGAGTTGGATGCATGATTAGAGCTCATACTCAGTATAAAATGAGGGCTAGCAAAAGACTGGGAGCGACCAACTAAGAGAGCAATAATGGCCATAATCATGTAGAGCGACAAAGCAACATTAAAAGAAGCATAAGATGGCATCAAAAGTCAAAAACTAAATGATCATAGAGGCAATTGCGACTTTGTATGAGTCTAACATGTGTGAGCATGCGCCAAGTCAACCCAAATAAAGCATCAAGGAGAAAACCAAAATAATGCTTCCAAATAATTAAAATAATGCATGATTTTTTCAAAGGCTCATTAAGCAATCTCAGTCATTTGAGACAAGTAATGCTACAGCAAAACCACTAAGCATACTATCAAAAAGATATCAAGCATGACATGCAAAAGCCTAGGCCACAGTCTACACACGCTCCTTCTTGTACCACTTTTTTGCATAAAGCTTTTTCTCTTTTCCAACACCATTCGAACTTTTTATAAACAACTGTTTTGATGAAAACCAACATGGACCTAAGGCAAAAATACACCTTGATACAAAGATATAACAAGATCTGAACACAAATCAAGGCGAAAATCGAAAGCTAAACGCAGTTCTAGAAAAAGAGAACACTCGTGGAAATATATTTTTCACTCTTATCGCTCAACGACTGTTCTTGGCAAATGAAAAAAAACAAGGCAACTTCTCCAAAAGAAATTTGTTGGGGTCCAACCATTTATTGCAGCAAACAAAATTAAAGAAAACTGAAAACTAAAACAACTGACGCTCCAAGAAAAACGCACAATGCATGAAGCAATAAAAATATAGTGTGTTGAAAGGTGACCTGATTTTTGCCAATGAAGAAGGGGTGCCTCGGGGGCATCCCCAAGCTTTGACGCTTGTACCTCTTGGATATTTATTGGGGTGCGTGGGCATCCCCAAGCTTGAGCTTTTGTCCATTCTTCAACTCATCTCATCATTCTCCAATCCCTACACTTGAAAACTTCCTTCATACAAAACTAAACACAAATCTATTAGCAACATTAGTCTAAGCATAACATTGAATCAACCCCTTTTGCTTCAGGTTTCAACTCAAAACCACCACATATAAAGCATATACTACTGTAGCAACTTCCCCAAAAGTTCCGTGATCAAAAGAACTCAAAAAGAAAGCGATAAAGCGGCAAATACAAATATTGACAGAAATCTGTCAAAACAGAACAGCTGACAAAGGTCGAATTTTTAGAGGGTTTTTTGTTGCTCAAATCAAAAAGTGTCAAACTAATGAAAGTTTGGATATAACCTGGGGCATATGCACAAGAAATCGCAGGTCCAAAAGATATGCAGAGAATTTTCACGAATTTTTACGGTGCAGCACCGAAAACTGTTTCAGGACAGCAACATCCCCAAATCTTACCTCACTCAAATTAGAGGCTTCTCTTGGCACAAAAACGAAAAAAAAGGATAAATAACTCAAATAAAGAAAAAATAACTGAAAGTAAAAATATTGTGTTATCTCCCAAGAGTGCTTTTCTTTAACACCTTTGAGCTAGGCGCAGAAAGTGCGAATCAAGTAATTTCGAAAGAAGCATTAAGATCCACTATAGGAGCCTTTTCAACAATGAATTGAATTGTGTCCAGATGAGTTTTTGAAGATCCTTTATGATAACGCTTTGGTACACTACTTTCATCAAAAGGATTTTTAGGACAAATCCAACTAGAATTCTTTTCCCAAGCGTCATGAATTCCTCCTAGTTTACAAGGTATTGGCACTCTAAAATCTTCATTGGGTGTACCAACAACCTCTACAGGTGAGCCAAGCTTATTAAATTTCTTAAAAACTTCCCTAGCCTCAATGGCAACATCTCTAAATTCTATGCGCAAAGTTTCCAAGATAAAAGCTTTCTTTTCAGGATCCTCAATATGATGAAGCTTAAGAAACATGTATTGCATAAAAGGATTAAGGCTAGCAAACCTAGCTTCCAACATGTGAACTAAATAAGAAGAAGCAACTTCATAACTAGGAGCAAGCTCAGCCAAAGACTTTTCCTCAACATCTTTATGCATACTAATATGATTAAAGAACTCCTCAATGTTACTTTTTCCAATAATTGAACCACTACCTACTGAGAGGTCCTCCAAAACGTACTTAGGGAACAACATAATGAACTAGAAGTAAAGAAATAACAACTAAAAAGGATACTAATTTTTTTGTGTTTTTGATAAAATGATGCAAGTAAAAATAAAGTAAAGCAAAACTTAAAACAAAGTAAAGGATGTGCGTGTGAAACTCCCCTTGCAGAAGTCTTCTTTTTCCTCGGCAACGGCGCCAGAAAAATGTCTTGATGCGGCGCGGTGTTGATAGTTTTTCACCGTCCAGTTGGGAACCCCAAGAGGAAGGTATGATGAGCACAGCAGCAAGTTTTTACCTCAGAAAGAAACCAAGGTTTGTCAGTCCAGGAAAAAGTCAAACTCTAGAAGGTGATGCCCGCTAGCTTCGCGACAGCTCCGGACAATTTATAGGGCACCTCGTCCAAGCTTTGCTTTGCAAGCGGCAACGTGGAACCTGCACACAACACAACCAAATACTTTGCTCCCAACTTACGATGAGGTTGTCAATCTCACCGGTTTTCTTGAAACAAAAGGTATGAGCATATCGAGTGAAAAACAATAGTAATATGCGAGTAAAGTAAACAGTGCGAGTAAAGTAAACAGGTGATAGCAATATAAAGGAAATAGGACCGGGGTCCACAGTTCACAAGTGGTGTCTCTCCATAAGATAAAATAACACATGCTGGGTAAACAAATTATAGTTGGGCAATTGATAGAATAAAGACAACGTGATATGTCAAGAGGATCACTATGAGATTTACTCTGGGCATTACAACAAGATACATAGACCGCCATCCAACTGCATCTATGACTAATAATCCACTTGTGGCGAATCAATCCGAGAACTCCACAAGTATTAAGTTGCGAACAACAGATAACTGCATTAAGCAAAGTGTGTAATGTAAACAAAGCATATGCCCTCGAGCATATGAATATTGTTTTCCCCCTAGTAGCAACATCACATCTACAACCTTAGAGGTTTCTGTCACTCCCCCAGATTAAGTAGGGGCATGAACCCACTATCGAGCATAAATACCCCCTCTTGGAGTCACTAGCAACTACTCGGCCAAGATAGCTACTAACAACGGAGAGCATGCAAGATCATAAACAACATAGAGATAACATAAGATAAAATTCAGTACATCAACTCAATCATAACACCAATATTCATTGAATCCCAACAAACACAACATGTAGAATTACATAACGGTGATCTCGATCATGTAAGGCAGCTCACAAGATCTAAACATGAAGCACATGGTGGAGAAGACAACCATCTAGCTACTGCTATGGACCCATAGTCCAAGGTAGACTACTCACTCATCGCGCCGAAGGCAAGCATGGTGATGAAGAAAACCTCCGGTGGCGATTCCCCTCTCCGGCAGGGTGCCGGGAAGAGCTTCTGGACCCTCCCGATCTCGGGTCGACGACGGCGGCGAATCGCGATGTGTTTCTGGAAAAGTGATCGGACGTTTAGGTTTTTCCCGTCGGGGGGTCTTTATAGGCGAAGGGGCGGTGTCAGAGGTAGACCAGGGGGCCCACACCACAGGCCGGCGCGGGCCAGGGCCAGGCCGCGCCCCCTGGTGGTGTGGCCACCCTCTGGCTCCTTTCAGTCTCCTCTTCGGTTCTCTGGAAGCTTCGTTAAATATCTGGACGTCTGGCTTTTGTTTCGTCCAATTCCGAGTATATTTCCTATGTAACTTTTCTGAAACACAAAAACAGCAGAAAACAGGAAACTGGCACTGTGGCATCTCGTTAATAAGTTAGTTCCAGAAAATGCATAAAAATGCCACGAAGTGTAACGAAACACTAAGCAAATGGTGTAAAAACAAGCATGGAGCATAAAAAATTATGGATACATTGGAGACGTATCAGTTGTCGGGGGGATGACCCCCGGTAGGGTCAAGAGACTAGAGAGACACAAGGTCTATGATTGACTTTATGCCGGGTTATCAAGGAAGGGCCTGGCCGGAATATAAGAGCATCGGCCAGGCCGGCATATAATGTGTATCCCGGCTGGTGTCTGGATATGCCGGCATAGCCGGAATACTGATATATGTGTGCCGGCATATACTCAGATATGCCGGCCTAACTATTTGGTGTGTTGTGCAGGAGCAGGGGAGGCCGGATTACCCGACCCTTGTAGGTCGTTGGTCCGGCATATAAGTCCTGGGTATGGCCAACGGTCATATCCGGGATGCTTAAGTCAACCAAGGTGTCACATCCCTACAATCAAGGAAGAAAACATCCAAGCATGGTAGCAGAGTAAGATGGCAGGGTGCACAGTGGAGGTTACCTACCCTCACTGTGCACAAGTACGAGCTTACCGCACGGAGGTAAGGCCACAGTTCAAGAGGTACAAGGTACAGGGATATGGCGTCCCATCGAGAGCAATCAGGGGCGAAGTCAAGGGTCTCTGCCATCGCCACCAGCTCCTGTTTGGAGTGTAGCCCTTGTCTTGTGGTCTTGTATGACCGTTGTAACCCTGGCCACCACTATATAAGGTGGCATAGGGAGCCCTGGTAAAAGAAAAACGTTGGCTGATAGTTGTTGGTTGGTCACTCTGTACTCTTACACTTACCAGTTCATCTTCCTTCTCTAGCAGAGAGCTTGGAAGCACCATTGTGGTGTACTACATCGATCCATATATACAATCAGTAGAGCAGGAGTAGGGGTGTTATCTCCTTACGAGAGCCCCGAACCTGGGTAGATCAGTGTCTCTTTCTGTCGTGCTTTTTAGCTCGTTCCCCTCTCCCGAATCCTCCAGCATCTAGTCGGCCCCCATTTAAGCCATCCTATGGCATATGTTGTTTCACCACGACGACATTTGGCGCCCACCGTGGGGCATCAGATCGATATGCTGGGCGGAGTGTTCATTCGGACGGGGTCTATGATAGCAGCTTCGGGAGTGCGCGTGGTCTCTGGCCTCGTCCAGAGGCTAGGCTCGCTCAGTTTCGTCAGTGACAACGCCGGTTGTCTCGGTGGCCGGCCGTTCCCCAGGGATGGCCGGATTATGTCTTTCGGTTCCCACGAGGTGTACGTGGGGACTGAGAGAATTTGCAGGAAGGAGGTGCTGGTGGCGTCGGATCCTCCGTCACATCGGCTGGCTCACGCTGGGCGTAGCGCTCGCTCAGTAGAGTCGGCTGAGGTGATGATGGCCGGCACATCCGTGCCGCCGGCGGAGGATGCCGGCAAAGCAGCAGCGGTCGGAGCTTCTCCTCCGGAGCCGCCGAAGGTCAAGAGGTCGGCGCGTCCTCCGTTGGAGCGTGCGGAGAACCTGGCCGGCACTTCCGGTGTGCCGGCTAGGGGCGAGGTTCTTCTTCCCATCATCGACCGGCTTCTCGAGCCGGTGCGATCCGGTGTTGATCTGGAGCAGGCAAGGGAGGTCCTGGAGGGATCTCGTCAGGCCCTCGTCGACGAGGCCCTGGCCATGAACCAGGAGCGCGAACGGTTTAACCGGCAACTCCGTGAGTATGAAGCAGCCCATGGTTTTACTCCTGTAGTAATGCGGCCTAGCCGGATAGAAGAGGTTAGAACTAGAGGCAGAAATCTTAATGCTGAGATAGGAAAAGATGCTAGAGATAAGAGTCATACTGCAACTAGTACTGTGCCTAAGGTAGTCTATAGTTCGCCAGTAAAGAACCTTAGAGCAGCGGCCGAGGTAGCTAAGGATTTATCTTGTTTATCCGGCGAAGCACTGCGTGAGCAGCAAGCCCGGCTTAACCAACTTTTGTCTGAAGCTACAAAGCAGCAGGAGGCCTTTAAGAAGGCAAACCCAGGTGCCGGGGCATCCCAGTTCATTGTGTCGACAGGAGGTGCCGGCGCGAGGTCGAGGGGCCAAGCCTCGTCCCCGCATCCTAGCGCCCGGCGTGCCGGAAGTGTGACCTCTGGCCGCCGGGACAAGCAGATCCAGGTGTACGATCCGGCTGCCGCCGGAAAGCAGGCGGTGGTGCAGAAGAATGTCGGCCAAGCTGACAAGTATGTCGGCAGCAAGAAGCCCGGCCAGAGTATGCCGGCCGGGCATGAAGCAGCAGCGGCCGGTGGTGGCCGGAGTAACAGTGCAGTCCGGCGTCAGCAACAGGGCGCCGGAGGTGCAGCGCAGCAGCAGGGTGCAGGCCATCCGGGACACCGAGAGGATGACGGCAATTCCGCCCTTGCCAGGGCGGGATATCAGCAGCAGAATCAGCAAGGCCGGCATAGTGAGCAGCATCAGCCGGAGCAGCAGCAGCAGATGATCGCAGGCCCAATAGCATCCCGGCTTGGACCTCGGTCCTTGGAAGCCAATGATGCACGTTTCAAGCTGGACAAGCTCCACCGATCAGAGTTGGTGGAGAGGCAAGGAGCTCCGGGCCCTATGTGTTTCGGACCCCGGATTATGGGGGAGCCGGTGCCTTACTACTTCCAGCTCGCGCGTGGCGCGAGGACATATAATGGAAGTACGAAGCCGGAAGATTGGTTGGAGGATTACTCCACAGCGGTGAACATCGCCGGAGGAAACCTCAGATGGGCGGTACGATATGTGCCGCAGATGTTGGAAGGTCCAGCCAGGATATGGCTGAATAATTTGCCGGCCGGGAGTATCAACGGCTGGATTGATTTCGAAGAGCAGTTTGTGTCGAACTTTACCAGTACATACAAGAGGCCCAACCGTTCGCAGCAGCTGGCTAACTGCCGGCAAGGAGTGAATGAGACTGACCGTGACTATCTGACCAGGTGGTGCACGTTGCGCAATTCCTGCGAAGGAATCAATGAGCAGCAGGCCATCATGTGGTTCGCTCATGGGTGCCAGCATGGCACCATGCTGTGGCAAAAGCTTCAGAGGCAAATGCCGGCCACGCTGGCCGAAACAATCAAGATCGCTGATAGTTATGCTCTGGGAGATCCCAAGCAGCCCAGTCTCGATTCACAAGGACAGGGGCAAACCCAGGGGAACACCAGGAATGCCGGGAGATCAGGGCAGTTCTATCGCCCGGATAACCGGAATAAGAGGAGAGATGAGCGGCCGGATTATCGGTATGGCTCAGCACAAGTTGCAGCTGTGGAGGAAGAGCAAGGGGGCGCCGGCAGTAGCCAGCGTCCGAGATATGAGAACTATCAGCAGCCTCAGCAGCAGCCGCAGCAGCAAGCACAGCCGTTCCAGAAGAAGAATGTCTGGACCAACAAGAATGCCGGCGGAGCCGCCGGCTAGAAGAAGCAGTGGCCGAAGTATACTGTGGGTCTTGCCATGGACAAGCCTTGTGTGTTTCACACATTCCAGCCGGGAAAGCCGGCAAACCATTTGACAAGGAACTGTTCATGGCTGGACGACATATTAGCAGGTCGTGCAGGTCCCTGGGGACCGGCTAGACCCTCTGTCCCGGCAGCTCCATCGCCGTTGACAGGTGCTAATACAATTGCAGTCCCACCTAGGCCGGTTAATCCTGGGAATCAGAGCAACGCCGGAAATGCCGGCGTAAATCAAATTGACCAGAGCTATAATCCGGAATATAACGCCGGAGGCCCAGGAGCGGGCCAGAATGAGTACAAGGAGTATGATCAGAGCTATATGGTCTTTGAGACCGAGAGAACAGACAAGCAGAGCTTGTACCGGCGGAGTCTGGAGGTGAATGCCGTTATGTCGGCTGTGCCAAAGCTGATGTACTGGTCTGACCAGGCTGTTGGCTGGGACAGGGCAGATCATCCCCGGATCATGCCAAATCCCGGCGGATATGCTCTGGTGATGGATCCGACATTCGTCGGGCCGGCTAATAACGTGAGATTCAGCAAGGTCCTCATTGATAATGGAAGCAGCATCAACATCATGTATCGGGATACGATGGAGAAGCTGGGAATCAAGGAAAATATGCTGGAACCAAGCAAGACCACGTTCCACGGCATTGTGCCGGGACTTTCGTGTGCGCCGATGGGCAAGATCCGGATGGATGTCATGTTTGGCAGCCGGGATAACTGCAGGGTGGAAAACCTCATGTTCGAGGTGGTTGATCTGGAGAGCCCCTACCATGCTTTGCTGGGTAGACCGGCACTGGCAAAATTCATGGCCTCTACGCATGTGGCGTATCTGAAGATGAAGATGCCGGGACCCAAAGGGGTGATCACCATCATTGGTGATTACAAGCGTTCGATGGCATGTGCCACCGCCGGATCCAATCTGGCCGAGACTCTGATCATTGCAGAGGAAAGGAAGAGGCTCAAGCGAGCAGTGGAGATTGCTGAGACAGTCGTGGCCGGCAAATATATGCCGGGCATGACAAATCCCGGCGGCAGTGCTTCTTTTCAAGTAGGCAAGGAAGTCAAAAAGGTGCCGCTGGATGAAGCTTTCCCGGAGCGCCATGCCCTGGTTGGGGCAAGTTTGGATCCCAAATAGGAAAGCGAGCTCATCAGCTTCCTCCGTGAGAATCGGGATATCTTTGCATGGTCTACTTCGGACCTGCAAGGTGTGCCGAGGGAGCTGGCTGAGCACGCATTGCATGTGAGGCCCGATGCTAAGCCAGTGAAGCAGCCGCTCCGGCGGAATGCCGGCGATAGAAGGAAAGCCATATGGGAGGAAGTGGCCAGGCTCTTAGCCTCTGGCTTTATCAAGGAAGTACTTCATCCGGATTGGGTGTCTAATCCGGTTTTGGTGGAAAAGAAGAAAGATGAGCCCGTCATAGTGAAAGTATGGCGGATGTGTGTTGATTACACCAACTTGAACAAGGCATGTCCTAAAGATCCATTCCCGCTGCCTCGGATCAATCAAGTGATTGATTCCACAGCCGGATGTGAACTGTTATCATTTGTAGACGCCTATTCTGGTTTCCACCAGATCCCCTTGTTTGAGCCAGATCAAATAAAGACATCCTTTATTACCCCGTACGGGGCTTATTGCTATCTCACTATGCCGTTCGGTTTAAGAAATGCCGGCGCAACTTACCAAAGGTGTATGCAAAAGTGTTTGCACGATCAGATAGATAAAAATGTGCAGGTATATGTCGATGATATCGTCATAAAAACCAAGGAGAGCAAGACTCTCATAGATGATCTCCGGGAAACCTTTGGGAACCTGAGGAGATTCCGGATGAAGTTGAATCCGGCTAAGTGCACCTTTGGTGTGCCGGCGGGCAAGCTGCTCGGTTTCCTTGTTTCCAGCCGGGGTATTGAGGTGAATCCTGGCAAGATTCGTGCCATAGAAAGGATGAAGCCGCCGACAGATTTGAGGGAAGTACAGAAGTTCACTGGGTGCCTCGCATCCCTGAGCCGTTTCATAAGCCGGCTGGGAGAGAAAGCCCTGCCGTTATATCAGTTGATGAAAAGTCCGACACATTTGTCTGGACAACGCAAGCAGATGCAGCTTTCAAGGAATTGAAACAGTTGTTGTCAACAGCGCCGGTATTAGCGTCTCCGATGCCCCGGGAGCCAATGTTGCTCTATATAGCGGCAACCAACCGAGTTGTCAGTGCTGTGGTGGTAGTAGAGCGAGAGGAAGGAGGCAAAACCGTGCAGCGGCCGGTATATTATCTGAGTGAAGTCCTCTCCACCTCAAAGCAAAATTACCCCCACTATCAGAAGATGACCTATGGTGTCTATATGGCGGCTAAGAAGCTCAAGCATTACTTCCAAGAGCATCCAATCCGGGTAGTGGCTGAGGCCCCTATCTCGGAAATTATAGGCAACAAAGATGCCAGCGGCCGGATAGCAAAGTGGGCAATAGAGCTTTCACCATATACACCGCAGTACGATAAGAGGGATACAATCAAGTCCCAGGTCTTGGCTGATTTCTTTATTGACTGGGCCGAGATACAGTATGAGCCACCATTGCCAGATGCCAATTATTGGAGGATGCATTTCGATGGGTCCAAGACAATCCATGGCTTGGGTGCCGGCATAGTTCTCAGTTCACCAAAGAATGACCAGCTGAGATACGTCCTGCAGATTCACTTTGCAGCATCAAATAATGTGGCGGAATATGAGGCACTTGTGCATGGCCTGAAGGTGTCTAAGGACATAGGAATTCGCCGGATTATGTGCTTCGGGGATTCTGACTTAGTGATTCAGCAGTGTTCCGGCATATGGGACGCGCATGATGCTAACATGGCATCATACCGTTTCCTAGTGCAGCAGTTAAGTGGTTACTTTGAAGGTTGTGAGTTCCGGCACGTTCTCCGGGCTCAGAACGATGCAGCCGATGCATTATCCAAGCTGGGGTCTTCCCGAGATTCAATCCCGCCCGGCATTTCCCTGGAGCATCTGAGGAAGCCATCGATCAAACCCTCGCCGGAGTCATCCTCCATTTATGTCCCGCCAGGTCCAGACGAAGCACTTCCAATGGACATAGATGCCGGAGCCAAGACGGATAACCCGGGGACTGTTTCCTCAGTCCCGGGGACTGGGCCGGCATATGCTGTTAATACAGTATTCCGGAGCAAAGCTAAAGGCAAGGGTAAAATGTGCCAAGAGGTTGTGCCGGCATACCCGGGGACTGATTCTTCAGTCCCGGGGACTTCGCAGCCCATGGAGATCGATTATGTGTCGGTCGAAATGATGGAAATAGATCAGGCAGTGTTCACTGTCAGGGAAGTGCCCTCATGGGCACGTCCTATCATGAACTTCATGGTGGATGGTCAAGTGCCGGCGGATGAAACCGAGGCCCGCCGGGTTATAAGGAGATCCAAAGCGTATACCATCATCAACAAAGAAATATACAAGAGAAGTACCACCGGAGTATTGCAGAGATGTGTCGAATCTGCGGAGGGTCTGGAGATGCTCCGGGAAATTCACCAGGGGGAGTGTGGTCACCATGCTTCGTCCAGGGCATTGGTGGCAAAGGTATTCCGGCATGGCTTCTATTGGCCAACGGCACTGCAAGAGGCAGAAAACTTGGTCCGGAAATGTAATGGGTGTCAAAGATATGCCCACCAGATTCATCAGCCGGCATCTGCCCTGAAAACTATCCCAATAACCTGGCCCTTTGCTGTTTGGGGCCTGGATATGGTCGGGGCTTTTAAGCCGGCCAGAGGGAAAATGACCCATATCCTGGTCATGGTGGACAAGTTCACCAAGTGGATTGAAGTGAAGCCCATAAGCAAGTGTGATGGTCACACAGCAGTGAAATTCTTAAAGGATATAATCTTGAGATATGGTGTTCCTCATAGCATCATCACTGACAATGGGTCAAACTTTGCCCAAGGGCCATTTGCCAGATTTTGTGAGGAGGTGGGAATCCGGCTGGACGTTGCGTCGGTTGCCCACCCTTGTGCCAATGGCCAAGTAGAGAGATCGAATGGGCTAGTATTATCCGGCATAAAACCCCGGCTGATAGAGCCCTTGGAGAAAACTCCGGGATGTTGGCTAGATGAGCTGCCAGCAGTGCTGTGGAGTTTAAGAACAACTCCGAATAGATCAACAGGCTACACACCATTTTTCCTGGTGTATGGAGCAGAAGCTGTGCTTCCAACAGATGTAATACATGATGCACCAAGAATAGTGCTATATACTGAGGAAGAGGCTAAAGAAGCCAGAGAAAATGATGTTGATCTGCTAGAGGAAGCAAGGGAAATAACTCTGTCAAGAACAGCAGTATATCAGCAGAACCTCAGACGCTATCATGCGCAGAAGGTAAATCCAAGGAGATTTCAAGAGGGAGATCTAGTACTCCGGCTAAAGCAAGGAACAGAAGGCCGGCATAAGTTAACTCCTCCATGGGAGGGGCCATTCATTGTGAGCAGAGCTCTGCACAATGATGCCTATTATCTTATAGATGCGCAGGACCCCAAGAAGAATAAGGCGGACAGGTCCGGAGAAGAAACCAAGAGGCCATGGAACATAGCTCTACTGCGCCCCTTTTACTCCTGAGCAACACAATGTATGTATTTCCATATTTTCCTTTGTATGCCGGCGTGTTGTGCCGGCACAAGACTAATGAATGAAATACCGGCATCCCGAAGAAGCCGGGGTAACTAGCTCCGAGGTATATTTGTTGTTTATTTACAGTTTTTTGTTATATGCCGGCTGGCTTTATTTGAATGTTTCCTATGTCGGCCTAGTAATGTGTCGGCACCAAGGCCACTCTTCGACTCAGCTGCTGTCCGAAACCCGGCTTCATGGCTAGCAAGAGTAGATGCCGGAGATTGTCTACACATGGAAAACGGCTAAGGAAATACAAAGCAAGCGAACCGACATTTTCGTTAAAGCTAAAGTTAAAATTTAAAGTGTCGGATGATTTGAAGTCTAAGTCTCAAAGTTAAAGTACTGTATGTTCGAGGAAGCAACCTTGAGACTCATACGTCGAAAGCCAATTGAGGTAGACAAGCAGCCAAGGTTGTGAAATTGAGGAAACAGGAAAACAACTCGGTGACTTAGCCAAAAGATGATCCGGCATTAGTAACAAGCAAACCAAGATAAAACTTGTTCAGATAGCAAAACCAAAGGAAATTAAATGTGTTTATTACATCTGCACCCGGCATAACCGGGGATCTGATAAACTTAAAGTTTTTATGCTCCAAAGTCAAGGAGCAGTGGCAGAAGCAGAGCCGCCGGCAGGTGGAGCGGTAGCAGTGGAAGTGTCGGCTTCAGGTGTGTCGGACCCAGCAGATGGAATGGAGCCATCACCTCCGCCCGGGGCAGATGCCTGTTCCGGAGCTTCAGTGTCGGCTTCCTCAGCTTCACCTTCATCTTGGCTGGAGTCGGAACCCTCAGCAGCAGCAGATGTCCCGGCATCGTCATTCTTCTCCGGCTCGCGGATGTCCCGGACGAATTTGTCGGTGTCGGCATAGTCCACATAACTATGGGCCAACTCCTTGCGGCGACGGATATGATCCGGATCCGTGGTCCAGATGGATCCTTCGCGCACGGTGCGCAAAGTCTCCAAGTCTGCCTTTTCATACCAAGACAAGAAGTAGCTGAGGGCTTCGTCAGCTCCAACCCTCGCGCCGGAATCTCGCCACTCCCGGAGGCGAACCTTGGCAAGCTGCAGGTCGTTGCCGAGGTCAACCGGATCAGTGGGAGTCCTTTGTCCCGGCCAGAGGGCAGAGAATGCCTCCTGGGCGCCGTAGAAGAGCTCTTCAGTGTAAAGGGTCATGGCCTCCTTCCGGGACTGCAGGGCCAGCAGCTGTTCCGACATGTCCCAGTTGGGTGAGTCAACCGGAAACACCCCGGTTTTCTCGGTCCAACTGCAAAGCCCTCTCAACGTCAGCGACGGAAGCGGGAAACATGCCTGCAGAATAGAAACAATGTTAGCAAAGGAAAATATGTCGGCATTGATGCTATGCCGAAAAAGATTACACTATGTCGGAAAGGATAAAAGGGGAAAGGATTTGAAGCTTACGGGCGAGGTCGGCATCAGCTGTGCAACTGTAACCTCCCATTTGGTGGCCTGCTCCTTCAGGCTATCCAGTTCAGCATGGGCGGTGGCGGCATCAGTCTCGGAGGTAACAAGCAGGGTCTGGGTTTTCTTCAGTAGGCCCTCCCTCTGTTCCTTTTCGTCCAGCAGCTCGGTGATCCGGCCCTTCAACTGCTCAACCTCGGCCTTGTGACCGGCATCCCGGTCGTCCAGTTGCTTGGCCACATCCACCGAGGACACACAATCCTGTGGCGTGCCTCCAGTGCAGCCTTCTCATCTGCAAAGATTTCAAGTTAAAAAGGATTTGAAGAAAGAAAACAGTGACAAAGAGTAAAGGATTTGAAGTATAAAGTAGCTATCCGGGTAACAGCAGGATCCGGCATACCAGTAAGCTCTTTCACCCTCTTGAGAAGCTCGGTGACTTGCGCTTCGGCACCAGCTGAAGAATGTCGCACAAGGTTACGTGTCGGCAAGAGTAAGCATTGCAAAGTAAAGAGAGGAAAGATATCCGGCATACAGCAGTATGTCGGCAAAGATTACCTTTCAGGGACAGCTCCAGCTGAAGCTTGCTGTGTGCGTCGGAAAGCTTCCGATGCTCGCACACCAAGTCATGGAACATGTTGGCCCGGGTGTTGTTCATGAGCTGCAAAAATGCCGGGATTTGAAATATCAGCAGAGAAATTTGACATGATAATTAAAGTGAAGATTTTATCAAGTGATCATTCTTTTAAAGACCCGGCACAGGTGCTGCGCACCTATCCCGGCTCTCGGTGACTAGGATTTGAAGCTCGGATCGAGCTTATATCCCGGTCAAGAGGATTTGAAAGATAATAGAGATGTGAAATTGTTAAAGACCCGGCACAGGTGCTGCGCACCTATCCCGGCCCTCGGTGACTAGGATTTGAAGCTCGGATCGAGCTCATATGTCGGCAGTTAATTCAAAAGAAGCTAGCTAAAGGACTATGAGAAAATCCCGGATGTCCATATCCCGGACAGCCGACATTTTCGGGGACTGGGGATATGGGTGTAAATAGAGAGGACTTACGTTGGTGGCATCGGCCAACTTGTGAAGTCTTTGCTGGAGGCTGAGGAGCTCGCTGGCGATCGGTATGGGCTTCGCTGCCAGGAAGTCGCGTGGGTCGCCACTGGTCTTGGCTTCGGCCAGCTTCTTAAGTCCGCAGTGTCCATGTTGCTGGCGTCGTTCCACTTAATGCACTGCTCCTTAAGAGAGCCGAGGCTCTCATCACTTTTCGTCGCAAGAGGGACGAGGCCCTCGAGTTCTGGGGTGTCGAAGAAGCTTTTCCGGTACCCCGGCCGGGCTGCTGCCCTGCCAAGATGCAGGGCCAGAGCAGAGCTGGTC